>JAWCTZ010001117.1:0-24210 GCA_036850595.1 Rhyacichthys aspro | reverse complement strand
GTGTCTGTGTCTGTTCTTTTCATTTATTGTGAAGTTCCTAAACTGCAGCTCTGTTTATGGACGTCCCGGCGGAGACACGGACCAGCTCGAGTCAGTGTTAGCTCCCGTCAAAGCACCAGCGGGAACACGCACAGTGAACGCCGCCATCGATCGGATCATTGATTGTTTTATTGATCTGTGTTGCAGCTCTGATATCTGCCGGATGCTGCACCAACTCCTGCAGAAGCACCAAGCTTTGGGACAGGTGAGACTCACAAAGAAACACACAAACACACAGGAGACAAACAAAGTGACAAAAAGACACACAGGTGAGACTCACAAACAAACACACAAAGAGACACAGGTGAGACAAACACACAAAGACACACAAATGCAAAGATCTTCATTTGCTGAAGCTGTAGATGGAGCAGACCTGAGGTTATTAGACTTGTGTGGCTCATAAATATTTATATTTTCAAAATCTTCTAGCCTCAGATTTTAAATTGTGGGATAAGATGAAGCAGTGGTTGACTCTGTATCTTAAAAATACCGATTCTGACTGACTATTTCCGCTACTTTTTTCCTCGCTGAACCACGGCTTATACAGAGATGCTGCTTTTCTATGAATTTTCTTCAGCCCTCAGGGGGGAGCAGGAAGTGCAAACGAGACAAACGAGGCAGCGTGTAGTCGACAAACAAGAAAGCGCCAGTTTTAATTCTTAGCACATGACCCAAGACACAACAGCAATACGGTATATTTTTACACCCTCAGTAATGAAAATGGAAAATGAAGTGACAGTGGTTTGGTGTTCAGTAGTTTCAATGCTCAGGAGGAAGATGAATAAGCAACTTGGTTTTAGTGCACAGGAGGAAGATGAATAAAACCATCAATGACTTTTCTGTTTTGTTTGATCAGCACTTACCCTGTTACAGGATCTGTTCTGAAACAATCAGTTCAGGTCTATGAATAAACACTTATGGTACAAAAACTATGTAAATATCTTATTTCTCAGCCTGATATCGGCGGTTTATAGTCCTTAACGGCTTATATGTGACAAAATATATATTTCTTTTAAATTTTAGTGGTGGCTTATATTTAGGTGCGCTTTATAGTCCGGAAAATACGGTATACATTTTTATTGTCATGTGACTTTATTATTCTTTCTAAATGTGTCTAAATGTTCATCCAAAATCATTTCAAATTCACCACAAAATCAGGGATCAAGTTCAGGGAAACTTATTTTCTTTAGCAAATAAATATTGAAACTAAAAATAAAGGTAAGCCATGGGTCAAAGTAAAGACATTTTAGTTAAAAAAATTAAATATTCCTTTAAATTTAATTTAAATATTTAGGATTGTTAATGCTATGTTGGTCAACTTTCTCCTGTCTTGAGAAAGTTGAGCCACATACACTTTTTTTTTTGATCACATCTCTTTGTCAGAGGTGAATTCTAATCATAAACGAAACATCTTAAATGTGAAGTTATTTTAATTGTACATCTGTTTTCTATTGGCTTGGGTAATGAAAATTTAAGCAAAAGGCTCAACTTACCCCACTCTGTCTAAAACTTTAAAACTCCTCTTTTCTTACGTTATCTAGCTCAATAAAAATCTATAAAGACCAGTCTCACTAAGATTGTGTCATGTTTTCTAAAAGACTGGTTTAGTTCAGCCTCTGATAGATGTAAATGTATCGGAGTGTGTTGCGTGTCACGCTGCTGAGAGCTGCTGTGGTGACCTCTGCGTTAATGCACTGGCCACAGGCTGAGTGATGGCTCTCTGTGGTGAATATTTAATGACAGAGCAGTTCTTAATGGTGGAATAAATCAGCTCTGTCTTTCACCTGGAGACGGCTTTGTGCTGAGAGCAGCGTTAACACACACCCACATCAACTGTACGTATAGACTGAACATGAACTGACCGCTGCGTCTCTGTGACTTACAGCTTTGACGCTTCCTGACCACGACACGCCTGATCAGACGCTGCTGTGACGCACGGCCCACTGAGACGGACGCTTTCACCACGGACCCAGGGACGTCACCGCGAGCACAGTGGGGGCGCAATGAAAGGAAATACCATGGATGTATTATAAGAACTAGATAAGGCTCTATTCCCTTTAGTCTTGAATTCACCCGGTGGACATTCATGGTACTGCAACTAAAATATCACCACTTCACTTAAAAGGAAAAACTCTGCCTTAAGTTGTGTTTTAAATGATAGAAATAGACATAATTTTGGTTAAAATACGTCTTTTTTCCATCTATTATTTTCCATAAACAGGAAGTGTGTCTGTCCTGGACAAAAACACACACTAAGAGCCACCGACAGAAAATGAGAATAAAACGGTGATAAACTCACATAAAAGTCATAATTTATGGGAGAATAAAGCTGTGTTTGTCAATTAAAGCATAGGTTACTGGGGATCAGATATAGAAGCAAAACTTTCAGAAATTACTACTTCACTGGAGACTGCAACAAACTAGTCGGCAAAAGATCAGGCTGACTTTATGATTTAAGAAGCTCTTAACGATGACTTTTTAATGTTATCATGCTAATGCTAAATGCAACAGTTAATGCTAAAGCCAAACATAAAGTGAATCCCAGTGTATTTTGCTCAAATTCAAGTCTCGGCTGATAAATTTAGCCCTAACAGTGGGCAATACGAGGGGCGGGGCTTCACACCTGTCAATCACCAAATAAGGAAGTTGATTGGTGCTGAGGTCACCTTGTGCTCGGGCCGTAAAAAAAGCCTTTTTACTTTTTTGTCGTTTTGAAATATTAGTGCCATCAGAACTATAAATACTGTCTTGTAAAGTCGTCCACAAATTATATAAACATAAAAATACAATTATAATGTACATTTAAGCATTTTCCTCTCTCTTGGGAAAAACAAAACGAAACGAATAGTAAGACAAAGATTTACTCTAATTCTATTTGTCAATACTTAGTCTTTAGTATAAACCTGAGCAAAAAATAACAAAAACTGCAGCCATCTTTGTTTTTATCAGTTCTTCTAATACATCCACGGTCCAAACTAAACCGAGTCAGTGAAGAGCAGAAAACGAAAGGCGAAAAGTGGTAAAACTCTGGAAACACTTGAACTTGTGTCTCTGCCCTGTCTGCTGCTCTGCATTTCTGAGTATCACAGGACGGCTGACTGGACCTGCCCAAAATACAGACAAATAAAGGATCAAAGACAAGTGGGAAGTCTTGTGTAATGCCAACTAAATAGACCTACCTCTTTAAAGACACGTTTGAGCAGAAGAAGACTGATTCGCTGCAAGTTCACGGCCCCTTCGACAAAATGATGCTTCTACAAAGTCGTCTGGATAGCTTTACAGCACAATACGAGCTGTGGGGGATTTAAGGACAATGGGACGAGTTATTTCAGAGATTTTTAAAAGATAAGTCCTGTTTATGACAACCTGGGTTACTTTATATGGTCCTTTTTTCCAACAACACGACAATTAGTTTTTAATTACATTATTCCTGTAACTTTAATTGTTACTTTAGGGGTTTGCTAAAGATAAACTGCATATACTTTCATAGATCCAATAAAAAACAATTTGACTAAAACTATGAAACTGTATTAAAATTAAATGTGGAGTATATACTAGTATTTTTAATAGTATATACCTACAACAGCTTATTACTTACTGTCTCACGGTAGAAGATAATGAAAGTAATTGTTACAGGACATATATACAGGACAATTTATTCAACAAAATATTTAAAATTAAAATTATATTTCCTATATGTCTGGTCTCCCAGCCTTACGGAAAAATTACCATAAAAGCCTGGTTGAAATAAACAGGATTTATCATTTTTGCTGTCCCTCTGTTTTTACAAATAAAACATGGAGCCAATTTGAAGCCGAGAAGCTAAACAAAGCCTCCATTTTCCAGCGACGCAGTTTGAAGCAGGTTTGGGCTGGTGCTTTAACAAGAATCTCAAAGATGGAAACAGTGACACGGGCCAAATTGAGAATGTAAAGCACACCTGAAATAAAGATAATGTAAAACGTAAAGAAGTACAGAAAATGAATGAGAGTGAACCAGCCTCAACGAAGAGTGAGGCTTACAGCTTTAGTTCTGTCTTGTGTTGGTTTAATTTGATTTGTTTTAAGTCCCTTTAACAAAAAAAAAATGCCATAGAAATATATTATGCGTCAACCTATTTTTTCCCATTTTTTAAGAAACTTTTTAACTTCAGTCCTCCAACATTTATTCATTTTCTGATTTTTTTTATCCCCTTAAAAACTCTCTTTTTGTCCATCACATAAATGATTAAATATTATCCAAGTCTGTCAAAAAACATTGATTCTGATACATTTTTATTTTTTGTGCAAAGTCACTGTTAAATCATTTTTCATGCTGGATCCGTAGGACACAAAAATACGTTTTTAATGGTTGCCATGGAAACAGTAAGGGATATCAACACCAGGGACTTGAAAAAAAATAAAATAAAAACAGAAAATGCAATGGTATTGAAAAAATGCATTCTGAATGGGAGTCAATGGCAAATGCAGAAGGGACACAGGTGGAGCTATTTAGTTTAAGACATAAAGAAAGACATAATAAAAAAATAAAAATTCAACCCAAAATACACAACCTGACGAAACTACACAGCCAAAGTTATGCCAAAATATAATTAAAAATACAAAAAAAAGTCCAGGGACCAGGACGGTTAAACATGTGAACACAACATGAGCCAGACTTATCAAAATAAATCTAATCTAATCCTTACTTTCTTGGAATAGAAAAGGAAAAAGGACCAGAAGAAGAAGGATTGTAGCCAGGTTTGGTCTCTGTGCTGGGATTGGTTAAACAGGGTCATGTGACAAAAAACAAACAAACACTGGACCGTTTTTTATGTTTGAAATCTCTCAGAGCATTCCGTAAAACAAAAAAATGATTGAAAATAGTTAAAATCTATAGAATAAAGTGTAAAAAAAACGCCTTCTTTCTACTGCCAGGCTTTAATACAGCCTCAAAAACAACACGGCTCCTTCAGTAACGGCTTTTGGTGTCGCTTTTCTGCTTTGTTCCCAAGACTCTTTCACTTTGTCCATGAATAAAAGAACTCACTGCAGATTTACGACCAAGAAGCACCAAACGACAAGGGCTAAGGTTAAATGTGACCAATTCAAACTATTCCTGCCAGTTTTAGACAAACAGCACAAACCTAAACAGACCATTCCTGCCAAAAGTAAAGAACTTAACTCTTACCCAGCGCCAGCCCAGACCCAGCTCCAGCTCAGCGTCGGTGGAAAACATTCGATGAAAAGAATGATTTTAAAGGTTATAGACTGGATTTGTATTTGGGGTTTTTTTGATATGAAGTTCAAATGAAGGTTTTGGTAAATTTCTGCTCATTTTCAGCTTTTTGTGTGGAAGTCTGTTCCTATACGACAGTGTTAGTTCTATTCCTTGTGTCAGCATTCGGTCAAATGTTCAGGACTTTGTTTGTGTGAAAAATACAGGGACAACATGTCTTTGGTTATAAGCTGTAAATGGGGACAGTTTAATGTCTCTAATGTGTCTCGGAGACGTCCCACATTTAGATGGAGCAGTTTTCTCCCAAAGATTATACTTCTCTGATCCTGGACTTACATCAAACCCAGATTTAAAACGCAGCAGACATTTTTGGACCAAGAAATCATCCTGTAACGTTGTGAGTCTCCATATTCTGTCTGTGTTTGCAGAGATTTGCCGGAGTTTTTCCACCAAACAAAAACAGGCACAGTTGATTTTCTGTGTGGTCTTTTCTCTCTTTAAAGAGTTTTCTGGTTAAATAAACGTCCAAAACAATGACATTTTCAGATGAAGGGTTTGGGCGAGACAATAAAACACAAGTTACCACAAACATTTGAGCCAGGACGTGGTGGAAGAACTAATTCATGTCAATATTTTGTCCAACATTAACTGCTTTCTCCAAATCATTCATTCATCTTCTTTTTCTTAGTCCCACTGGGGAGTCGCAGGTGACTGGAGACTATCCCAGCAGCTTTTAGACGAAGACATTGAGAGAAAACCGTTCACTCTCACATTCATTCACCACCACTTTAGAGTCACCCATTCACTGGAACCAGGTATATTTTATTCGTCCCTTCAACACATTTAGTACATTTAGTAGGTGATATATTTGAGGACTTTAAACATTAAACAGACAAAGGCATCAAATTATTCTAAAGATAGGTTACAGTGAACAAAGCCTCTTTAAAAATGACACTGAAGAGAGGAAACCAAAATTGAGCTTAAAATGAGGGCACAAAAACCCAAATGAAATTGAAACCTTAAATTCAAATGTAATAAAATTTAATAGTATCTTAATTCAGCTCTTGATCTTTTTAATTTTTTGGTACTTGATTTGATATTTTGACAGTTCTTGTGTCACTGGCTCGTTATCTCACGGTATTTGTTGTTTTAATATTTAATAATGCTGACTTTTAACCACAGTCTACCTTAAAACCAATTTTGAAATGAAAACCTATGCCTAAAATGAACCAAACCTAGTGATTAAGACAATACTCTTTAACTCTGAGAGAAAGCAACAAAATTTTTACTGACACGAGACACAAAAAAAGAAGAATTAAAAGAAGCCTGACTTGTCTTTTTGGTCTAAACTCTGTCTCTTTTGCTGCTGATTTCTGTGTAGAGCTGTTTTAAGGTTGATTTTCTGAGTAAAGTTGACCAGAATCACCAAACAATCCAAGCAACTGTTTGATTTTCCATCAAACCTGACCTGTCCATCTGTGACTTGAGGAAGATGGACTTTGAGTGGAAACCTAACCCAGACATGTTGTCCTGACGCGAGGATTGGAAACACATCAGTCCTGAGTCTGTTCTGTTCAAGCTCTTCTCCTGAGACCGTCGTTTAGCCAGGATCGTTTTACCAGGATCAATATACTGTATTATCAAAATACCTTTACGTTTTTAAAGTCCAGAGTAGTATATCTGCTTAGTTTTATAAATATATCTATATCTATTTATTATTTTTGACTTCTTGGTATTATATAACTTATTCTGATGACTATATCCAGAGATGTATGTATACGCTAATAAAGTGTCTTTATGGAAAAATGAGTTCTAGGTTTGAATGTGTGCTTTCTTTGGGACTTTTTTTGACCCAATCATTAAACTGGGTCGAAATGTTTGATCAAATAACGTACATTTTGTGTTTAAGTTCCTCATTCATCAATAGAAACGTATCTGTATCTTCCTGAGACACAGACGGAAGCTCATTAACGGAGCTGTCAAAAACTATTTTTTCTATCATCAGTACAGAGTTTTTGCTTTTAACCAATCCCAGGGCTGTCCTCCAGTGGAAGCAAGAGATCAGGAAAATCCATTGGTCAAAGTATTATTATTACATTTCATCACTTTTATTAATTATACATATCATTGAGTATTGTTTTATTTATTGCAAATCTCTTTATATTAAATAAAAAAAATAGAAGTAGACTATCAGAAAAATGCTAAGTAGTACTTTCTTATCATTTTATTATGAACAAAGTCAAGTACAGAAAGTGTTTTTCTTTGCCTTTTTGATTAATTTGGCTTCATATTTTATGTTTTATTTTTGGGCAAATCCTCAAGAATAAGTGGAGCCATTTTATACAAACTGGTTGCGTTTTTTAGACATTTCAATTAGAAATAAAACTGGAATAAAGTCAGAACTAATCGCAAGGATTTGTCCTTTACTCACATCATGTAAAGTCGTCCTCGTTAGTGTTTCATGGTTGATTTGTGTCTTAATCAGCCTCATTCACGTAGGAGCTGCATGATCACAGCCAGAAAACAAGCTGTTTTTATAATTATTACAAAATATTGAACTGTCCTGGTGTTCTTGCTCATTTTCTGTAAAATTCATAATTATCGAGAGGCTGACTGAGTAAAAATACACAACTAAATCCTTTAAAAAGTGGTCCTCAGTTTAGTCTCAAAGCTTTGACTCAAGTGGCTTCAAATATCTTTACTCCTGGTTTAATAAATAATCGTGGTCTGTTTCTTTTCTCCCGGTGAAAGAAATCAATCGGTTCCCCTCCACACAGAGATATACGGCCATAATTGAATGAATAAATAAAGTATGCATGATCCGAACGCTCACACGATCGAGGTGCACTCGGCTAAAAGCGTTATCGATGGCTCAGCGCTTTGTCGCATGAACGGAGGCATTTATTTCCACAGAGCAGTCGTCAGAGGCACTGGGTCTGGATTGATCTGGGGTTTGAACAGTTCTCTATCGGCAAAAAGAAACGTGGGCAAACTGTGTTTTTAGGAGTCTGTTTCTATTTTTAAAGGGACGCTCCTATTAGCTTTTGGTCAACATTAAACCAGTGACAGAGGAAGAAAAAAACAGAAACAGAGAAAAGGGAAGTAAAGTGCAACCTGGATAAACATTGACAATGCATTTAAAAGATTGGTTTGATGCTGTACTCAGAGCTTGAAGTTTAAGGTGCGCTCTTAACTTTGATGTATGAGGATTGTTGAGTGGTAAATTAGTCCAGTTTTACTTGGTTTTGATGAAAAGAAAGAGAAGAATTCCTTGTATGGACGCACCATAGAACACAGATCAACTCACTGGTGAATAATTGCAGTAAAATACCACTCTTTGGGATTTGTCGATCATGGAAAAATAGACATTTACAGGTCTGTAGAACCAAGGGGAGCTATTAGTTCATTTACTTACTCACCTAAGAAGACAAACTGAGCCTAGAGAGGAGAAAGTGAGAGGAGAAAATGAGCTTGTCAGGGTTTTCTAAATGGACCCAAAACCTAGACACGATGGTGGAAGCAGGAGGAAGACAGACAGTGAACCTGGACACAAAAGACAGCAAAGAATCAAGCTCCAAAGTAGTTCAGATACTAACTGAGATTGTAATACAAACAAAACCTTCTTAAACTGCTCTTAGATTGAAGCCTGGAGCCAGGTGTTCTTCTGCAGGTCAGGAACGAGGAGACAAGACTCAAACACAAGAGAAACACAAGGAAGACAGAGCTCTGCTGCAGACTCTGGATAATCTGAGACAGGAGAAGGTTATTTATCATTATACAGGGTTCGTACGGGTGCTTGAAATCCTTAAAAATGCTTGAATTTGAATCTAGTGTTTTCAAGGTTGTAGTCCTTGAATTTTGGATGAAGTAACATGAAAGTTCTGATTGTGTCACTCAGTCTTCCATAAAAAGAGACCAAACTTAAAGGGACACTTCATCCAATAAATTAAAAAAAATAACATCTTTTTGTTCAGACAAGTTTCATTTTGGAAGTATTCAACAATTTAAACAAAGTCTTTTGTTTTTGCCTTAATGGATTTAAATGAGAAAGACTGCATTCGATATATATGAATGTCAACGTGTAGTTTAACACAGTAAGGTGCTTGAAAAACATGAAAACACACCTTGAAAGTGCTTGAAAAGTGCTGGAATTTGAACTTAGACATATATAACATTATAACAGACCCAGAGTCAGTGAGTCTAAAGATACTGAGGCTTTAAAACGTACGTGTTAAATAATGTAAGGCTTTCCAAGAGCGTTTACTCAGAGTTCACTGGTACAAAGAAACTTCATGTGTTCATCCTAATCTATGTCCTTGGTAGATACTGTAAGGCCATAAAAGAGGAATTATAGTCAAATATATATAGTAAACTGTACATTAATTAGGATATAGTTGGAGTATATTCCCAGATATTCAGACAAAAAGTTACAGTGACCTTAAATGTCTTTGTGTGACGACGCAAAAGATCTGCAAAGGTTTTTCTCTTTTATTTCTTTGAATAAAATAGATGAGGCTCAGTCGTTGCTAAAGCGCGATCAATCCGTATAAAGCTCCCGTTTTTACATCGTCATATTTCAGTCGAATCCAAACTTTCTCTTGCAAAGGTCACCCCTGTCGTTTGTGCTCACGAAGCATAAACCACCGCAGAGTCCTGTCCCAGTTCGGGTCACTTCGAATGTTTAACTCCACAAGAAGACGGACGGGGACCTTTAAAACCCTTTTAGCGAATGCGGGACGTGTGAATGTACGAGACAGAGACAGACGGCCGAACGCGACGAGCAGACAGTCAGGGCTCACACTGGTGCAATGCAGAGGAGTTAGTATTTGTGTAGTGCTGACAGTGACACACTTTAATAAGGCTTCAGAGAGAGAGAGATGGAAATATAACAGAGCTGCAGCTGGAAACCAGAACTGTCAAAGTCAACAAGTTAGGACCGAGATCAGAGACAATAAAAGATAAAGACAGGAAAGACACGTTAAGGGAAAGAACCATGAAAGAAAAAAACATAGGAAACAGTTTAAGTATTCAAACAGATTTGAGTGAAAGAAGCA
Organism: Rhyacichthys aspro; assembly: GCA_036850595.1. NCBI lineage: Eukaryota > Metazoa > Chordata > Actinopteri > Gobiiformes > Rhyacichthyidae > Rhyacichthys > Rhyacichthys aspro. The sequence goes on along the minus strand of JAWCTZ010001117.1, from coordinate 13,900 downwards.
GGAATTAGGAGTAAAATCTGTCAAAATAAGATCTATCTTCAACCTATGGGAGCCCTGCAAGGACAAACACAGTGGAAATCAGTTTGTTAATAGGTTTACTTTACAGATTCACATCCATTTAGTTCCAAACATGAAAAAAATGTGGTCAAAAGGAAACATAAAAGTGCTTCTCTTCCAACAGTGCTCACTTTGTTCCAATCACGGCTCGCTGCTGAAAAAGGAGCGCTCCCATTGGTCGACACTTGTCACATGACGTTCCAGGAAGTTTAATAGCTGCAGATAAAGTGTATTTTCAGCTGAATATGTCTTTTAACAGAGAAACAGCTGAAAAAAGAAAAGCATCAACAGAGAAAAGGGAGGCAACGTAAAACACAGATAAATACTGTCAATTCAATCACGTAATGTTTAACGAGGAGGAGATAATTGTCGTCCTGACGCTGAAGTCACAGCTAAGCTAACGCTAAACTCTAAACTTCAGTTTGGTCAAATGGATTAGTATTTTGGAGGAAAAACTGGTCTGAATTGTTTATTTTATCAGAGATTGTAATTGTGCTTTGATCTAGTTCAGTAAAAGTCACGGTAATTTCAATCTGACCTAAAAAAATCAGAAATACAGTGCAGATTCATAAAGTAAAATAAACTCATTTGTGTAATGAACAGTTTACAAAGCAGTCTCTTACATTCAAGAGAAAGGAATTCCACATTACATCAGCTTTAAATGAGAATCAGTTTTGTAGTAACCCAACATTAACCGTGAAGATGAACTTTTTAACAGTTTATAATTCTTCACTATTTTGCAGTGATGGTAATGTTGTGTTATGTTGTGTCCCTGATGCAAAGAAACAATGAGAAATACACAGGATTTTCGCTGCATATTCCAGCAGCCAGCCTTATATTATTCTCCACATGATTAAAGCCAAGCACAGGTTGTAAAATGAGCCATTTCTTTCCCTCGATGTTTCATAAATTTGATTAAGTCGACGTCTCTGAGCCGGTGATTTATGTCCCTTTAAGGTTTAATCGAACTGGCACCGACTTTGGGCTCGGATTCAAAACGCATAAAACCATTAATCTGATCAAATATTTCAGATAAAATCCAGTCGACATAATGTGAGAGCGGACGGTAACCTGCGGCAAAATGAAGCTTTAAAAACACACACCGTTAATGGTCGTTTCATCGGTTTATGTCTGATAACCTCATGTTGTAAAAGAAATTAATCAATTCTTCATAAAACCATAAAACAGATAATAATATAAAACAAATGAGGATCCTTGGATTAATTAGATTCTTTACAGCCTCTCATTTTTCAGTTAAAATGGCCCACTTAAACACATTAGGCTGTGGAAATATTATGAGTGAGATATTAGAGAATACTGAGCTTATGTAAGCGTAACAGAAAATGGTTTAAACCCTAAATATGATATTGTAAAATCAATAATTTATGAAAAACAGTCTTTCTGATCCATCTATTGTTTATTCTAAGGGATTGTAATAGATGAGAACCTCTATTCAGGAACAGAAAACCTTGGAGCGCTCCCATTGGTCGACACTTGTCACATGACGTTCCAGGAAGTTTAATAGCTGCAGATAAAAGTGTATTTTCAGCTGAATATGTCTTTAACAGAGAAACAGCTGAAAAAGAAAAGCATCAACAGAGAAAAGGGAGACAACGTAAAACACAGATAAATACTGTCAATTCAATCACGTAATGTTTAACGAGGAGGAGATAATTGTCGTCCTGACGCTGAAGTCACAGCTAAGCTAACGCTAAAGAGAGGTCCCTAGGCTGCTTTTGGAGGAGAGTGGAGTCTGAGGCCGGAAAAAAAGAAAATCAGGGACTGGACTAAGCTGCTGCATAAAAAGTGCTCCATACTTCACGTCAAAGGTGAGATTTTCTCATTTGAATTAACACAGTTAGCCTTAGCTTATGAGCAGCTATATGCTAAGCTATATGTACCAGTGAGGCTAAAGGCAGTCTTTGCTCATTAGTTTGGCCAATTAAAGGCATTTAAGAAATTTCTGTCTGGTTTACAGCTTTGACAGAGACAGATCCTTTTGTCATCAATCAATCAATCTTTATTTCAGACTCAATTTGGTCCATATACAATTGAAAACAATACACAACATATACAAAAATAGAGAGTCTAAATACTCTATAGTCCATACAGACACTTTCTCACTTGTTAATGTAGTGAATGAAATGGAATAAAGGAGGCGGGGCTTAGCAAAAGCTCATTGAATTTGTTGTTAAATTATTTGAACAAGAAGTACCTGAATATAGTAGCTCTGTGTGTCCTGAATAAAATCCATTTACGAGCTGTTGTCTGAACAGATGAATGTGTGCCTCAGAAACAATAGTGAGCTTGAATAAAGAGCATAAGGCTGTAGTTCAGGCTCCAGTGAGTTTTTATCACAGACCGAGCGTGAGCCCTGATTTAGCTGGACGTCCTGCTGCTGACCGAGGCTCGGCTCTATTTTAGGTTCGGGATCTGGAGCAGGAGCACTTTGATTTGACTTGTCATTTAGACGCTCTGCTCTCGTATTTTCGTTCCAGACACATATCGTACGAGATAGTGAGCAGAGGGCAGTGAGGCAGAGTTAAACACATCATGAGCCTCTTACGTCATCGTCGTTCATGTAGAAATACGTATGTGAGGACACTCTTAACGTCCACCACAAACAGGGACGCAACCTTTACTGGATCTTGTTTTTATATAATCTGATCAGCCAGAACCGAATATCTGATCTATTTAGTCTTAGTTTAGCGCTAGGTTTAGTCCTTGGTTTTGAATTAGTTTAGTCCTACTTCAGTCTTGGGAACGTCATGTTGAACTCTAGGTTTGGTCCAGTTTTAACCCAAGTTTAGACCTGTTTTAGTCTTGTTTTAGTCCAGGGTTATCCCTAGGTTTAGCACTGTGTTTAGTCCTGCTTTAATCTTGGTTAATTTATGGTTTTGACCCAATGTTTAGCCCTTTGTAGTTAGTCATTTTCTCAAGCTTACTTTAGTCCTAGTTCAGCCGCGTCTTGCTTTAGCCCTAGTTAAGTCCCGGTTTAACCCTACATAGAACATTGTGTTCTGTCCAAGGTTAAGTCCTGATTTAGATCTGGTTGAGTGCTGGATTACTTCGGTTTTAGTCCAGATTTACTCCTGGTTTAGCCCAAGGTTTGGTCCTGGTTTACTCCTTGGTTTAGTCCTGTTTAGTCTAAGTTTTAACCCTGTTTAAACTCATTTTGTCCTAGTTGAGTCCCGTTTAACCCTGGTCCTAGTCAAGGTCCAAGTTCTGATTAAGTCTGACTTCAGCCCTTGGTTTAGATCCATTTTAGTCCTAGTTTAATCATGTTATTGTCCTGGTTCAGTCCTGGTTAATCCTTGGTTCTAACTCTATATTTTATCCATTTATTTTTGTCCTTTAGTTTTGGTCGAGGCCTACTTTAGTCCTTTGAATGAATCCTGTTTTAGTTGTTGTTTTAGTCCTGCCATGACAAAGCCTGGACTAAAAGACCGGATTAAAGGAGTAACTGGAACCAAAACAGGACTAGACCAAGGCCTAACTCAGGATTTAACCCATCACTGAACTGGAATTAAATCAGCATTAAACCAGGATTAAACCTAGAACAAGACCAAACTAACCAAAACCAAGAAAGGACAAAATATGGGACTAAAACAGGCCTAACTCAGGATTTAACCCATCACTGAACTGGAACTAACAAGGGCTAAATCAGGACTAAACCTAGGACTAGACGAGTCAAAATGTACAAAAAAAAGTACAAAAAGGAGAACTAACCTCAAAACCAAAGAAGGACTAAATAAAATAGGACTTAAAGGACTAAACTCAAGAATAAACAGACTAAACTGGGACTAAACCAGGACTAGACCATGAGCTACATCCAGAACTTAAAGACTTAATCAAAGCTTAGCTCAGTAAATAAAACACCACTGAACTGGAACTAAACTAAAAGACTTTACACAGATAAAACCTATTTTCAAAACAAGCCTCGTAGTTATCATTAAATCCCAGGTACATTTTGTCTCTTAAAGCGCACAAATTGTCCAAAAGTGGCTTTAAATCCAGATTGAGGTCCTTCATTAAGGCTCAATTAAGGGATTATTTGTGCTGAAGCTAATCTTTGTTCTCGGAGCCATTACGGGTTTCCCTCGACGCCGACGAGCGAACGGAGCCTTATCACGACATGAGTAGAGCAATTACCGCGGCGCACACCAGGGGCATGATGGGAAGTCAGGACAAAACGTATTTAATCACTCACACAAAGGGCTTTAGTCTCATGTGGAGTTAATCTTCGTTTAGAGATGAAGAAGAGACTGGCTCTAATTCACTGACAAAGATCATAATTCTATATTTATTATCGATAACGCAGTCTCACAGATGAAATAGATCCATGGGATGTTTCACAAAATCAGTGATCCGTCAAAAAATATGAGGTTTTAAAGGAAAAACAGCAGAAGACATAGAATATGAAATGACTTGTGTGGTTTATTTAGGCAGAATCCAACTAAAACCTTTTACAAATTCATCTAAAACCTTTCAAATTCATCTAAAACCTGTCCCAATCCGACTAAAATATGCTAAAATCCAACTAAAACCTGTTAAAATTCAACTAAAATCTGTTCAAATCCAACTAAAACCTCTAAAACCTGTTCAAATCCATCTAAAACCTGATCAGATCCAACTAAAACCTGTTCAAATTCAACTAAAACCTGTTCAAGTCCAACTAAAACCTGTTCAAATCCCACTAAAACCTGTTCAAATCCAACTAAAACCTGTTCAAATCCCACTAAAACCTGTTCAGATCCAACTAAAACCTGTTCAAATTAATCTAAAACCTGTTCAAATCCAAATAAAACCTGTTCAAATTCAACTAAAACCTGTTCAAATTCATCTAAAACCTGTTCAAATCCAAATAAAACCTGTTCAAATTCATCTAAAACCTGTTCAAATCCAAATAAAACCTGTTCAAATTCAACTAAAACCTGTTCAAATTCATCTAAAACCTGTTCAAATCCAACTAAAACCTGTTCAAATTCATCTAAAACCTGTTCAAATCCAAATAAAACCTGTTCAAATTCAACTAAAACCTGTTCAAATCCATCTAAAACCTGTTCAAATCCAACTAAAACCTGTTAAAACCTCTCAATTCCATATAACTGTACATTCAAAATTTAATAAAAGCTTCCCAGTGTCACAATCTAAAAGCACGAACTATAACACTCAGACTAATTATGCATCAATAAAAATGCAACAAATGTCTATTTTGGGTATTTTTCTTAACATTTTCTGGGCAGTCACTGTATGTCCCAAATTTCCCCCAAAACATAAGGCTAAACTATGGCAACAAATTTGTGGTCACCTTAAAATGACCTTTTGAGCGTTATTTCATTGAAAACTTTTACAAGTAGCAGCCCAGAGACAATGGAGACAAGCTTATATCTGGTTATTGTGGATGTTTCCTTCTTTTATTTGAGCAGTCACTTCTGATTTACACATTGGACTCTTGTATTTATTTGTTGTGTTTGCCTGTGCCCAGCTTTTCAAACCAAACCCAGAATTCAAATGCTGTGGAGTCCAACTGTGAGACTCATTATAGTTAAGATGACAGACACAGACTCTACTTTTAAAGTTCGACTTGAGACCTCTCTCTTTGATAAAACTCACAGCCAGGACATGACCTCACAGCTCATTATTAGGCACAGTCTTGTAAGATCTAGCCAATAATGCAACCTTTACCAAAAGTTACTCATTTTTACTTCTAATAAGACCACTCTGGAGAAATGAGGAGTGAACAAATTGCTGTAGGACTTAAACCTGGTTCACGAAAGACGACGAAGTGAACATAATGAATAAACCCGTGTCTCTAGAGCGAGCCATCTTTTCATCGATGAGTTTCTAATCATCAGTTCTCATAAATCCCACTGCAGAGACTCGGAGCCGCAGCTTACGCACAATGTATAAATGTCAGCCCAATGCAAAGGCTGATGGGAAAGTGCCTCTATAAGCATCTTTCTCCACCGCAGAGGAGTTTTATTTCTGTAAGAGGAGACGGCGTCTGCTCCACAGTCACAAACAGTTTAGGACGACATTCATTTTACAAGAAACACACAAGTTTTTGGTCAGTTTTGCAGAATCTCGAGTGTGTTCTCGATTATCCTGGTTGTCTTTGGGCAACATTTAGGACGATGTTTATATGCCTCAGACAAAACCAGTTATTCAAATCCTTGTTTCATGATAAAATTAAACTGAATCTGACAAAAAAACACAGTAAGCTTGGTTCTGTTGAATGGCAGACCAGACTTACATTTGCAGCAACAGAAAATTCAATTCAATATCTTCACTTTGACTGAAGGAGCAACAGGAGGAGAAAAAAAAAAGAAAGAATACTGCAGTGATCATTTAAAAGTCTATGATTCCAGAGAAGACAGTGGAACAATAACCAGCTGAATTAAACATAGAGTAAAAGAAAAAATAAGTAGAAATAATAGAAAAAAGAAGTATTTAATCACCCAACAGCATAATATATCAGGAATCATTTCCAAAAAAACAAGACCTTTAAGTGTCATCTAGGGATAATTATCAAGGATTTTATTAGATGAGAAATTTCAGTCTCTTTAGCTTCAGGAAAAAAGCAGCTCTCCCATTGGTCGACACTTGGTAGTACGAAATAAAACAGAGAAAGTGTGTATTCAGAGCTAAATATGTCTTTTAAAACAGCAAAATTGTGCTAAAAAGGAAAAAGAAGATAAATACTGGCAATTAAGTCACGCATTGTTTGACAAGACAGAGATAGTTGCCGAATGCTTTGGTCGGACGCTGAAGTCGGAGATAAAAGTTTACGGTAAACTCTAACCTTCAGTTTGGTGAAATGTACTAGTATTTTACAGTTTTAGCAGCAGAGTCCCTTGGATGTTGTAGGGAATGAGTGGAGTCTGAGACAGGGACAAAAAAAGACAATGTGTTAGTGCCAATGTAAGCCTGAAAATAGCTGTAATATTGTACAAACTAAACACGCATGAACAGATATGAATGAACTCTTTTCTAATAACAGTCTAGTTTTTGAAAGCACACTTCATATTTCATCTCAAAGTCCTTCCTTTGGTCCCTTTGATTGGAGAATATCTAGATTGTGTCTTTCGTCTGTTCTTCACTGTAAACATACGATGAAATCAATATTACACACTTCTTACGTGCTAAAAAAAGTTAAATATGACTAAAACTTTGTGTCATCGTGTCATGATAATATGACAAGTCCTTCTCTTTGGTCGACAAATCCGAAAAGACACCATTTTTATTTTGAAATGATTGCTATGACAACCATTAAGCATAAATTTGTATATTGCATTTTGATATTTTGACGCTTTTTAGTTTTGTGTGATATTTAATCCCTAATAAAACCGTGAAAATAACTCGAAAGTGTAAAAATAAACAAACACACTACAAGTCCATTCACAATCTGTTTTTAACACTCTTCAAAAAAACAATAATATTCAGTATAATTACAAAACTGATGGAAAACAGTAGTTAAAGGTGCCTCTATTGTACATTAATGTGTTAAGAATGGAAATGAACTGATTTGTTTGTTTCTTTTTGCAAAACCTCAAACTTTTGCTTCATATTCACTTAATATTTTATGAAAACACACAAATATTAACTGTATTTTTATATATAAATGTCTAATTGAATCACCCCAGCTCCAGTATTAATACAGATGGAGCTTTAAAGTGAGAGCAGCGTGAATTTGAAGCAGCACAAAGGACACTGCAGCCTGAAACTCTAATATGTGTCTAAATAAAGCCGAGAATGAAAAGTGTCTCCGTAGCTTTATTGCTTTCTCATCTGTCAGTGTCATCAGGGCGCTGCTGGTTGCACTTATTCTGCTCCTCTCCACAGCAGCAGCAGCAGCAGCAGGAGCAGTGCATTATGGGAATGTGTGTGTAAAAAAGAAGTGTGTGGAGAGCGTTTAAGGAGTCAGATCACTTTCCGCACCGCCACTCTGCTGCATTTGGGAAAACGAGACGGAGACAAAGACGGAGAACGGCACCATCTCGATGTTCAGGAGAAAATGGAAACGAAAAGAAGCCAAGGTCACAGTGGATTCAGAAACATTTAAGACAAAGTTATCCACAGAAAACCCACGAGCAAACTGGTGGAAAACTTCACAAAAATAGCGTTGTGTTAGCCACAAATGTTTAAACTATTACTTGTGTTAGAACGGTCTCAATCTGGAGCAAGACGAAAGACAGAATGGTTATTTAGGTTCCATAAATAAAACATAATTTAAACACAAACAAATGGAGGTCTACATAAATGAATATGCACCCACCTGTTCACTACACTGGGCAATTTTATTGTAGAATTTCCTTAACGTTTTCCAAGACCATATAGTTATTAAAACAAAATAGTTCAATATTCAATAGCTTTTTTGAGTATAGGATATAAACGTAAAATGTAAGTGAGGTTCTGTCTCAAATTCACATGAAAAGAAACAAGTGTGACATTTATAATTGGACAGAATCCAACAGTGCAAATAGTTAAATGTGATATTTTTTGGTCTGTTTTTGGTTTATATTTTGTTGGTGCTTGCTCTAAGTTCTTTATGGAGGTCTTATCACTGTTATTTCAAGCTAAAGGGGCGGGGCTTAAAGACACAGAAGGAAGACTTAATGAGTATATATGAGACTAATTAACAAAAAAGGTCCTCATAGGTCAGAGGTGTCGGACTCAAAGTGGTGAGGGGCCCTGAAGGTAAATAAGAATTATTTCAGGGGCCGAAGATAGGGACATTTGGGATGCTTTTATTTAATTTTGAATAAAAGGTTTCATCTTTATTAGAGTCTTAATTTTCTCCTTTGATGAAAACTGGTTTTAGTTGGATTTGAACAGTTTTAGATGGATTTGAACAGTTTTAGATTGATTTGAACAGTTTTAGATTGATTTGAACAGTTTTAGATTGATTTGAACATGTTTTTTTTTTTTTAATTTTAGCAGTTTATATATTTGTAGCAAAAACTGGCTTAAGATTTCATGAACAAATAAAATTAATCTGATTTAAATCCATCTAAAAACCTGTTCAAATCCAATTAAAACCTAGTACCAAAAATATCACCTGCTTACTGTATTGAAGGGCCACATAAAACATTATAAAGGGCTGCATTTGGCCCCTGGGCCTTGACTTTGACATGTTTGTCCTAGACTTTGGAAAAAAAAAAGGGATAAATCTGAGGTGTGACAGAAAGTAAACAACTAAACTGAGATAAATCACATCTCAAAACAATAACATCAGTATTTACCAGAAGAATAACTCCACCACAAACCCTCATCATATTAAAACAAATATCCGATGCAGAGTGTGTTTTTAGCTCGTCGATGCTAATCTGAACGTGAGGAGCCTGTGTTTACTCAGAGCCAAGACGGATGAGCCCACAGCCTCTGCTCCGGCGCCGCTCTTGGCTAAACAACGGCTGCCTGATTGTGAGGCTGTTCATTTGCATCGGACACACGCTGGAAATGAGATTCCCGCCGTGATGGATGGACCCGGGCCGGCTGCCATTTAAACCGACTCCACGCTCTCGGGGAAGCCTCCCGATCGGCCCCCCGCGGTTCGCTCCGTTCACCGCGAACTCCACAATCCCGGCTCCGGCTAATAGACTCCGAATGGGAATTGTCACTTGAGCGGATTAATGTGGTGGAGACACTGTGGTTCATTTTGGCAACAGGCTACGTTCATGGTGTGGTTTCATTTTCAACAGTATCCTGCTGTTGTTATTTGGTTATAGGCTGTTTACTGAAGCCACAAATTAAAATCATGTTTACTTCAGGTTTAAAGGTCAAAAGTGCATTGTGTAAAATATGCAGTTGAATAAAACAGACACAAAACTGTTTCCAGTACTGTACAATTACCTCAAAACATATCAGTTTAAAATAAAAATGTCCTGTTTACATGATTGAATTGACAGTATTTATCTGTGTTTTACGTTGTCTCCCTTTTCTCTGTTGATGCTTTTCTTTTTTCAGCTGTTTCTCTGTTAAAAGACATATTCAGCTGAAAATACACTTTAGCTGCAGCTATTAAACTTCCTGGAACGTCATGTGACAAGTGTCGACCAATGGGAGCGCTCCTTTTTGGAGCATGTGATTGTCCAAGGTTTTCTGTTCCTGAATAGAGGTTCTCATCTATTACAATCACTTACAATAAACACTAGATGGATCAGAAAGACTGTTTTTTCCAACTAGAAGAAAAAATATCAAGTACATTCTGTTTAAATAACATTACTATAGCATTATTTTTCACATATAGTTTAAGTATCTCTCTCCTTTGGTCGAGTGCCATGTGGTCGGCCACATTCAGCCAACGTTTCATTGATTTTCTCTTGAATTGAATTGATTCCCTCATTACTGGGTTATTGGCGTCGACTCCAGGCCGTAACATTAATAGCAGCTAATGGTTAATGCTGCGATTTATCTCCTGAAAGCTCACTGAGGCCTGGCTACAACACAGTTCAGAGCCAAGAGGAAGGAATAAGTGGTTTCCTCGACGCACGGCTTGTTTTCAGCCGTAAACACTCTCAGCCTCTCAGACAGTTTAACTCTGAGAGAACAGGGCTTAAATGGACACTTTTAGACAAACAGCTCTAGTTTGTGCTTTCTATTTTCTGCTGAACACCGCTGCATTTACATTCTGCTGATCAAACAACAACATTTATTACACTTCCTCTGCTCAAATGAAGAGTGATGTTTATTCAGAAATCATTCATTCTAAAGACGAATATGAAATAATTCTCGTGGAAAGACCTGTTGACCCGAGGAACGTGACTAAATGGGACTGATGTGATATGTTTTTTTATAAAAGCTTTGGTCTGGGGTGGATCTGGGACTCACTGGAGTGTTTTCAATCAGTTATCACCTTTAAATTAATCATGAGACATAAAGAATTTGATTAATTGTTGGAGCCGTTTTGATTGTTCCTCCAGAATCCACTGAGCTCTTATATTTCAGAGGAAGACTGAGTGATGCTAGATGTTTTAATTGTGGAGGTATTGATATTCCAATATGGCTCCACTTTAACCTGATTAGCATTCACAATGAGGGCCTGCCATATTAAGGTCCATCTGCAGCCAATTAGTGTCGAGTCTAAGGATCTTATTAAGCCTCTGCTGCAGACTTTATTAATGCTGACCACTCTCTTTGTGCAACAGCTTCTGCTCCTCATGGTCCAAGCATTAGACATTTACTATTGTACTGAATTAACAGTAGAAGAAGAAGAAGTTTGGATTAAAGCAGAGAATTTTCAGTTTAAAAGTGTACATTTACTGTGTTCATGGAAAATGTTTTATTTTGAAAACATTTGCCCAATAAATTGCATAGTTCAGTTTCATTTTGTGTTCGTTTTCATTGCTACGAACTTTCAAAAGTCATTCACGCAGAAAATATCACGTTCAGCAGCTCTTCTTTCACAAAAAAATGCATATAACTTAAAAAATAAAGTAAATATCAGGGAATATAACTAACTATTTGCTCCACAAATGTTTCTCACGAGCCATGGATCAGTTTCAGACTCTCACTAACATCAGACTGTCTTTATAAATAAAATCTAATGGGTTTTTCATAGTTTTCATTTTAATAAAGCATTTCTTTGTTTATTTATTTGCTCCACTTTTGATTTTCCATCATAGTAGTAAAATATTTCATCAAACACACATCCCCATAACAGAAGTTGCCTTTTCCTATTGGACAACTCACTTCTACAAACTGTACAAAAGGTAGGTTTCTAGCAAAAGTTAACTCAAATGTGTTAAATCAAACAAAGTTCTATGGAGTTTGTGCAAAATCTGAAGTGCTCCAGTGTAAATAAACGACATACGGTGTTGTTTTTCCCTTTACATTCATCATTATGACGCTAGATTTAAAAAAAAGCCCACTGCTGATTATTTTTCCTGGTTCTATCAAACACAGTCATCGACCAAACGAAAGCACACATGACGACCATTAACGCTGACTGAGAAGGAAGCCTCGTATGAGCTCCATAAACAGTTTTGTAATTAGCGCTGAATCGCGGCATTAGCGCAAATACAGCGTGTCTGACACAGGCCATTAAACATGTAGACGCGACGCATACTAATTCTCTCTTTGTAGGGCTCTAAATGGATGGATAAACACAAATATTAACTGGTCATACGGTAATTAAACTGAAAAAAGAGGATAGAGGAGGAGGGGTAATTATATAGAAGCCATTAGGATGCTAAATGTGAACTCAGTGGGGATAATACCAGCAATTAAACAACACCAAAGCCTTTAAAGACTGACCTAAAGGGCTTAAAGTCGTCATATTTCACACTATTTAACCTTGTCCCAATAGAAAACCAGTAATGCCTCAATGTTGTGTCAAAATAAACACAATCTTTGCCAGTCGTCCTCTCCAACCCGTCTGAATATGCACATAATTAAATGAATATTAGAATGCAAACAGAGTGACTGTACGTGAGCAGATGTTGTAAAGTCGACCCCCGGAGCCTTAAGTCACACCAAACATCCGTCACATCAGCAGGAGCTCACAGGAAGATGGAGCTAATCTCATGTAAATAAAGGAGTGTCCTGTAGAGATGTGAGTTTATAATGATAGAAGTGTATTCACAGGAAACACAAAAGCACCACAAAAGGGAATCAGTGAGTCAGATGTGGTCAAAGTATTGGGCAATTAATGGAAGAATGACGAGTAGATACAGTCAGAAATCCTTCAGTTATGGTACGATTATATGGGAAACTTCACATGAAAAAGGAGCGCTCCCATTGGTCGACACTTGTCACATGACGTTCCAGGAAGTTTAATAGCTGCAGATAAAGTGTATTTTCAGCTGAATATGTCTTTTAACAGAGAAACAGCTGAAAAAAGAAAAGCATCAACAGAGAAAAGGGAGACAACGTAAAACACAGATAAATACTGTCAATTCAATCACGTAATGTTTAACGAGGAGGAGATAATTGTCGTCCTGACGCTGAAGCTAAGCTAACCCTGGACTGAGGTAATAATGCTTCTTACGCTGAAATGTTTAGGTCAATTTTTGCCAATCACTAATGTTTTCTAAACTAAAAAAAGTTTGTCTGGAAGAACAAATCCCATGAACATGCGTCAGCCCTGAAAATTACACTGTTAATAACATTATTAGACTTACATTAAAACTAAATATTGTATTATAACAATAATAAATGATAGAATGGACAGTTATAGTTATATTATAATCTTCCTGCAACAGCCTCAAAGACTTTTAGAGATGCTTCGTACAAAAACGTTCACGACTGATGCACATTGATCTTAAAACTAACACTGCAGCTCCAACAAAGATTAGAGATTTCAGTGTTTATTCTTGAAGATATTTGCTCCTAAGTCTTGGTTTTGGTTTAAAAATAGAAACAGCATCTACGTGTCTCTGGCTTAAAGACTTGTATCTGTCCTTTGTCTCAAGAACAAGCCTCTCACTGAAGCCCAGACCATTAAACCAGTGCTAACGGTGTTGTCCCGGTGCAGAGCGAAGGAGGAAATGAACCCACCTCCACGGAGCCACTCGGAGGCATGACTCAGCGCCTCTCGGCTCATTAGGACCCTTCCCGCGTGAGACTCCTCAAACGTTTAGGATCCTCAGTCGCTGCCTCTGCCCTCGGTTTAGACAGAGAGACGACATTTCACCTGAAGACAATCCTGAAACAGTCTGAGCGTACAAATGAAGTCAGGAGGAACGTTCTGCTGAATACTGATGACTCTGAGCCGCTGAGTCACAACAATAAACTCATATTAATGTTTTTCATTAGTTTGAGCTTCAGCCGAGGTCACACGTCGAAACAAAACTCTGCTGCGTCATTTTTTAATCAGTGTGGATTCAGATGATGACTTTTT
>JAWCTZ010001116.1:0-24256 GCA_036850595.1 Rhyacichthys aspro | reverse complement strand
CAAATGACTTTGTTTTAGAGTAAACACACCTATATTATGTTAATCAAATCTAATTTCTGACAAAGGAGTGTTTGGTTTTGTGTCTGAGTTTTCTAATGTGTTTGTAGTAATTATGTTTAATGAGAAAATCCATTACATGTAATTTCAAAATTGCTTTCCAAAAAACTGTGCTTGGGTTTAACAGTGGATTTTTACAATGACAAACCATGGTTTATGGCTCTTTTCGGGAACGAGAACAGCTTGGTAACTTTAAAATCATCGAGTAGAGTCTCCTGAAGTAAACAATAAACCCACTGGGGGTATTTCAGTCACATGTGTATTTATTGCAAATGAAGCAGAGAATTACGATCCAATCTTTGAGGAAGGATCATGAAAATATGGATTTTAGTGCACGGTTTAAACACGGCACAAGTCCAAGAAATCAGTCAAAAGAAAGGCTCTGGAAGCTTTTAAATTCTGTACAGTCCATAATACACCGTGTTTCTCGTTGGTCTGTTATCTCTATTTGCAAAACTAGACTAAAATATGTTTAATTATGAAGGTGGAAGTAACAGTGTCCTGAATGTGTCCGTTAACTACACCGAACCACCTCAGATCTCTATTAGCAGCGGCTCGTCCCTCATCACAGTTCGACTTTGTCCCGAATACCTCCGTGAAGAGCTCCTAACCCATATTTCTGACCGGAGCGTATTCGTCATTGGGATAATTACGCTATCGTCTCCGCCTCAGTCCGTCCGCTGTCAGTCCTTATCCAGCTCTGTTGTATTACAATCCAATTTACATTATCTCTGGAACATCCCACGCATATGACTCTCTCATTGAAGAGCACTGACAGCCTTTTCAATCACTCAGTTCTCTGATTTTTCTTTTTTGAATTTCATAGAAAGGCCAATAATTTAATATACAATTATGGATATTTTTAACTGTGTTTGCCAAATATCCCAAAGACATTGCAGTGACATAAAGAAACAGGAATATTTAGCAAATCTAACTCAATAAGAAGACCCAAGACTCAAATCTGAGGATGAAGAACAAAAGACGAAGCTGAGGATTCATCTCAGAACTATACAGAGAATAATCCAGAACAATACATAAAACTCAAGCACTATATTAGACTATACTAGTTTTAAGACTCAATACTACAATGACAACTAACATAGGTCTAGCATAGGCCTAAACAAGAGAAAAAACTAAAGTAAATTAAAGTAAACCAAACTAAACTAAAAAGTGTAATAAAATAAAATACAAAAATAAATACATTAAATGAATAAATAAAACATTTATCAAATAATAAATTAAATTAAATTAAAATTTATAATATAAAATAAAATATTCTTGGGCCTAAAGTAGAGCAATAGAGACTATAAACTGATTAAACTCAAGACGACAAAAGAGAACTATACTTTTATTTTATGACTGAGCCATGACTAAATCAATGCTATAAAACCAGTCAACTCTAAACCAATTACACCTGGAACTAAAACTGAATTGAAATGAAATTATTATTAGGAAATGGACAATACCAGCACATAATCCCAGACTAAACCTGGACTGAAGCAAAACCAGTCCTGGGTCTGAACCAGTCCAGTCAAACCTGTCACGGTCCATCAGTTCCGGTCCAGGTTTTCACTCCCTCCTTCACCTCGTCTGTGACACCTGTGTTCACACCTGCAACACATTATTACAATCAACCCAGCGTTAGTTCTTCATCTCTGCCGGATCCTCTCTCTGGACCCGCTTCACCTGCCTCTTTGTGAGTACTTACTAGACTTATTCCCGTCTGAGTTTTGTGTCGTGGTTTGCTCCAGCTTCGCTCCGTTAATCCAGCTCTGAGTTCAGTCCAGAACTGCAAAATATTCCTGTGTTGTGCATTTGAGTCCTAAAGCCACACATTAGAAAAGCCAACACTAAATGAAGAATAAAATCGGGATTAATACTAGATTTTAAGAACGTTTAATGCCTCTGTACACTTATGTTGAAGGATATTGTTTGCTTTGTCTAAAAATCAGCAGGTGACATGTGACAGAAAGGTTTATTATAGGATTATACTGAGTTTCATGTATTAATAATGATTTTAACTTCATTTAAAGGGTCTCCACAGATCTGTCAGAGCCATATGTGCCACTCAGCCTCTATATTTTGACAATAGAGCAGTTTTGAGTTAGTCCTCGTGTTAACGTTACAGGTTTTGTCTAACGATCCGAATACAGGAGACATACAGAGCCTCGAAGGACTAAAAAGAAGTCGTACTGAGGCCAAACTAAACCCTAAACTGAGAACAAAACCCACAATATTTTGATTTATTTACTCTGAGACTCGAGACTCCACAGCACTTTAAGATAAACTACTCACTTCCTTGGCTCCAAATGTCTTTCTTAACTGCATCAGTCACTTGTAGTTGTATTTTAGTTCAGACCTAAACCAGAAGTGATCCCTCTAGACTTTCTGTGCCTCATGTGCCACTCAGCCTCTGTTTATTGTGAGGATAGAGTAGTTTTGGGTTAGTCTTCGTGTTAACATTTCTCTGGGCACAGACGAATCGAAGGAGAACTGAACAAGTTGGTGCTTTTTTGTGATCCCACTGATCCAGACCAGACCAGGTTTTGTCTGAACAAATACAGGAGCTGGTAACGCTTTAGAGCAGAAGTGTCAAACTCAAAGTGATGAAGAGCCACTGTAGTAAATAAGAATCCTTTCACGGGCTGAAGATTGTGACACTTGAGCAGCTTTTATTTAATGTAAGGTTTCATCTTCATTTGTTTGTTTTTAACATTTATCTTCCCATTTATACCTCATTTTCATGCATCATTTTATGAATTCCACCTCTAAACCTGTTCAAATCTGAGTAAAACCAGTTCAAATCTGAGTAAAACCTGTTCAAATCCGACAAAAGCCTGTAAGAAAAACTAAAATCTATTGAAATTTACCTAAAGCTTCTTCCAATCCAAATAAACCTGTTCAAATCGGACTAAAACCTGCTGAAATCCACCTAAACCTTGTTCTGTCCAACTAAAACCTGTAGAAGTCCAAATCTTGTCCAAATCCGTTTTAAAACCTGTTCAGAACAAGAATTACAGAAATAAAATTTGTTCAAACCCAACTAAAATATTTCAAATCCAAGTAAATTTTTGTGACTTCACTTCGTTTTCAATTTGTGCCACTTTGCCCCTTTTTAGTGTCATTTTTAGTGACATTTTTCCCTATTACAGATCTTAAAAATAGCTCAGTGCCTTTTGTCTCCGATTAATATGCAGTTTCCCAAAAATATTGAATACTAAATGTATTGAAGGGCAAAACGAAACAATGCAAAGGTTCGCATTTGGCCCCAGGAGCTCGAGTTTGATGTGTGCTTTAGAATAACTCCCACTATTAAACCTTATTACATTGTTAGAAATGTTTTAGTCTTAACAATAAACCTATGTATAATAAAACATCAGCTTAAGGTCTTAAATCAAACTGAAGCTGAACTAAACTAAGCCACAACTAAACTACTCACTACCGTCACTTGCTTTTTGTTCACATTTTCCCCAAAAAACAATGTGTTAATTGTAAAAAACGCATCCCATCAAATATGAACAACATGGCCGCCGCCGAGGAGCACCTCTTGACAACGAGAGCGAGGAAATTGATTCGGACGGCCGGTGTTTTCTGTTTGAAGTGGGGCTTGTAATCAATGTCGGGGTTCATTAGGCCGACGTGAGCGGCTGATGAATCACCAATCACGACCCAGCACCCGGGACTCGCATTAGCATTTCCATTACATCATGATCTCCGCTGGACGGGCTCCTCTGATTGATTTAATAAGCCGTAAGATAGATGATGTTCTCAGAAGTTATGAGCAATTTGCAAACTTTGAAGGTACAAGTGACAGCTCATAAAAAGCTCCCGATATGGAAATGTGGAGATTAAATGTAATAATAAGTTGGGGAAAAAGTGGAGTATAAGTTCTTAATCAATCATAATCTTGACACCAGAAGAAATTTTGGCTGCAGGCTACAAAATTCATTTTACAGAAGTGGATGGAGTTACAGGCTCTGTTCAGACGCCAGGTGTATCCAACTCAACTCAACTCTTCAGGATTTTGCTGAAAGACACTGACTGTAACCACAATACTGCTGCAAACAGGGCTTATTTTTCCTTTTTTATGTGTAATTAACCATAAAAATGACCATGACCAAACATATTTTTATTATTTTGAGGTAGAAAGACACATACGCCTCTTTTCCACCAACTTTCCAGGAACTTTTATTCCTAAGAATTTATTTACCTGAGTAAAAGAATTCCTGGTAATCTGTTTTTATTTCTATCTATGCCTTAAAAAGCTGGCTGCTTTTTCAGAGAAAGTTTGGGCTGGAGGGAGAGTTTAACCTGAGTAATGACGGTGGAAACGGGCCAAAGTGTTTCAAAATGTTGGGTAAATGACAAAAGTTCCTGCAGAAAAGGTAGAAAAATGGCTAGAGTTTTGGTAGAACTATTCTGTTTGGGACAAAAACTAATGCTGTGCTAGTATTAATCAGGATTTAAACAAAAACTTAATTAAAGTGATCATGAAAACAACCAGGAATAAAACTGATCAAAAACTATCTGCAACAAGAACAGACTAAATAATATGAAGCTTCACGAAGAACCACACAAAATGAATTAAAATGGATTATATTTAGATTAATATCTTTGTTTTACTCTGACTTTTGTATTATTAGATGTGCAGAATATTATTAGTTTATTGTTGAATAAAGTGGGAGACATTCAGAACTGTTCAATAGGATTGTAGAAAAATTGTATTTGTCAAATTTTTATAAAAGCTCCACAGAACATAATCAAATGATGCATTAGTTGCCTTATTTACTGTTTTCACATCTGCCCAGAGAGGACCGTAGATACAGACATTCTGACTGGTTTAAGACATTCATGAACTGAGCTTATTTTAGTTCTTTTTCAGACGTTAAATCGTGATCTTGACCCATTTCCACTGGTTTTGTTCATAAACAGCATGACCCTTCAGGGCTACCGTAGACGTTGGTGTGTTATAGGCAGACTTACACCCTTCTTGATAATGAAAATAGTGAAAAATAAAACTCAAATGTGGATGTTTGAATAATTTAACAAACTGTTGGATATTAGAGTAGGCTGTTGAAGCAAAGATGGGTTAATTATAGTTTTCATGCAACTTTGACTCACTATTTTACCCTTTTTCAGTGTCCCATGCTTTGACTGGTTGTTTTTGACGGGTTTGACAGCATTTTTCATCATATTGCTGTAGAGATCACTCACTGAAGTAGCTCATCACCAGTAAACAGTGTAATCACGGGCTTTTGTCGACCTCTAAAATCACGGCGTCTGTAAATGGACTCCAGCTGATGTTTTTCTGCAAATGATCCTTTTAGTAAAGACAGATTCTGAACCAATGTGTTTTGACGTCTTTATTCTACAAGCTTCAATGTCCAAATTCATTACAAACCCAAATCTCAGCCTTTGAAAGATCGTCCTTGTTCAGAAACACTGCCGCTCGATTTAGCGTGATGTGTGTATAATCAGACAGAGAGGAAGTCCCCGTCAAAGAGAACATCTTCTTTAGGCTCTTTAACCGAGAGTGTGTCTGGAAAGCGCTGCTGGAAAGACGGGTTTATCAGACGCTGACTGGGCAGGGACCCAACAAGTGGGCTGTGGGAAGATTAAACTGAATCCTTAAATCGTTTTGCTGAAAACAGTTGATGGATTTTAACTCGGAAAAGTCTAATTTAGTTGAAGCCTTGGGCTGTGTGTGGCTGCCAGAGCGTCTGAAGTCTGCGCTATAGAAGATAAACAGCACCGAGCTGACGGGTAAGAGGTTAGCGCCGCGGAAAATGGGTCACTTTACTAGTCTTGATACTGTACTGTATACCGTATATAGACCGAAACGAAACAACAAAACCAGGAGTAAAGTCAAAAGCAAGAAAACGAAGCAAGACATTAAACATAAAGCTCCACTTCCTGATTTTCTCATTTTGTCTCATTTTGTCCACTCTCCTCCAAAATCAGTCTAGAGACCTCTCCTGCTTCTCTTTTATTAATAAATAAAACCACAAAATACTAATCCATTTGACCAAACTGAAGTTTAGAGTTTAGCGTTAGCTTAGCTGTGACTTCAGCGTCAGGACGACAATTATCTCCTCCTCGTTAAACATTACGTGATTGAATTGACAGTATTTATCTGTGTTTTACGTTGCCTCCCTTTTCTCTGTTGATGCTTTTCTTTTTTCAGCTGTTTCTCTGTTAAAAGACATATTCAGCTGAAAATACACTTTATCTGCAGCTATTAAACTTCCTGGAACGTCATGTGACAAGTGTCGACCAATGGGAGCATCCTTTTTCTTTTCCTGTTCCTGAATAGAGGTATTAAAAGTCTTGCCCGAACTAGAATGTCTTTTAGGTTTGGGTTTTTCCTGTTGGAAATGATTCTGAGGAAAGAGCCCAGGTTGGTGTTGTTCAGGGAATTTTGGGAGTTGTGTTTGATGTGGAAGTGTTGCTTTGGGGAAGTATGTAGTAATCAGGGGGATGAGTCGTGGGACCGTCCTGGGACTATGTTTGTTGTTGGATTGTTTTTCTAACAGTTTTGAGTAAAGATTTGGAGTAGCTTCTTTGTCAGAGTGATCTAAGAAGCAGCAGGATGGCCTCTTCTCTGTCTGTGTCTTGGAGGAGCTGGGATTTGAGAATATCCCTGAAAGCTTTTGATGTGGAGGAGGGCGTGGGTCCAGGATGCCGTTTTCAGGGAATCTGGGTCCTTTATTTGATTATGATGGCTAAAAAAATGACCCGGGATTGATGTAAGGTTGGTTCAAGACAAATCAGGGGGTGATGGCTGTGAAGTCTGTCTCTGAGTGGGTCCAGATCCTGAAAATGTCATCGAGGTATCTGTAATAACACGTAGGGTGTTTGTCACGCTCCAGAAATGCCCCTTCTTCTCAGTCTGTCGTGTAGATATTGGCAGAGGCCGGGGCAGATTTCTTCCCCATGGCCGTACTCTTGGTTTGAAAGTAGTATTTTTGGTCAAATTCAAAATCTTTCTGGTTGAGACTGATTTCTAACAGTTGTAACATGTATTTGTCAGGGCAATATTCATCAGGGAAAGATATTTACTGACCACAGCTGGTCCCGGTGGGAGGTCAGTGTTGGTGTAAAGGTCTGAGACGTCCATTGTGAAAAGGATGCATGGTTCCTTAACCGTGAGTCTTGCGTATCACGAATGTAACTCTGTTGGTGATTGGATATTAGTGTTAGAAAATGGTCCAGGTATTCAGCGATTTGGTAGCTTTCACTGCTGCAGTCCGACACAATGGTCGCTCTTTTGGGACGGTCCATTTCTCTGGTGGTTTATGAGTCTTAAAAGATAGAGTCTGGATCTAAAAGTAACCTGTTTCTTGGTAAGTATTCCATCTATTTACATATTCGTAAGGATTTCTTTCAGTATTTCCACTGTTTCAGGGAAAATGGGTTCAGGAAGGGTTGTGTAGTAAGTGTCGTGAAGCTTCGTGGACGTAGTCAACCCCGTCCATTATGACGACAGGTTTAATGATTATGGATGGATTTCTTTGCAAGTCTCGAAGTGCTTTTGTGCAATTAGAATTTGAAGGAGTTGGGGTGATGGCTCCCAAATCGAAGGAGGACCTTATAATAAACAGATGGCATCATAAAGACTGTTTCATTCACAAGTTATTGCTAAATAAATAAGATCTAAACTCAAAACCAAACAGAGGCTAAACATGGACTAAACCATAGCTAAGTTTAAACAGTGACAAAAGCCATAAATTAACATAACCATTAAAAGGAGACAAAGTATGGTCATAAACAAAGGCAACAATAATCGATCAAAGACATAATCCAAACTAATGAAGAACTCCAAGACTAAACCTTAATTTGAAGAGAAAAATGGAGAATAAACCAAGTAGGTTTTGTAAAAGAAGTCTATATATTAATCTAGAGAATGGGCCCTAACAGCTTTTCCATTTAAGTGCAGCTGCTTTTACAACACTTGCATTTAAAGCATGAAAGCCACTCATTACATTTCTCTTTAAATGCATAAAAATTCCTGTCGTCTTCTGTGCATTACTTCAGAAAAACCCTGACCTTTTCCTCAGAGTCTCTATAGCGCAGCCTGTTTACTTTCATTAGCCCTGCTCTCCCCAGCGCTGCCATTTAACTCCAGCGCTCTGTCCTCGAGGGCGACCGAGCCAACAGTCGCAGCGCCTGCTCCGGCTGCAGCCAAATTGGTTTGTTATGACTCTTTCCTAAGTGGAAGTCTATCCTGTCGCCGAACGTACACATTGGCACCAAAGTACTCTGACCTTCGACTGAGGCACAGAGGCGGCTCATAAATCTGAGAAGATTCACAAAAACAAGTTTCTTCAGTTTGAAAAAGGCTTTATATTAGAATAACTCAAACTTAAGGAACATATTTCATCTTTTTCTTTGATTTAACATTATAATCTCTGTTAAGTTAAGTTAAAATTTGCTGAATACTTTTGAAATGTGAATAAATTCAGGTCAGAGTCTCATGGTTTGTTGTTTCTAATGCAGTATTTTAAAACCATTGTCACTTTTTATTCAAATGAGACTTTCCTCGTTGTTCTCAAATTGATTTATTTAGGAACAGTTTTCCTGGATTCTCTTTACAAAGTGCCAAGTGTATTCCATGAAGACAACAAGATATTTTGATAGTTTCATTTTGTTTTAATGTCTGTAACATAAAACAGGTTTTTTTTTTTGTGACATTTGTCGAATCTTTTCACAAAAAGCCCACATTTTTATACATCTCTCTGATGTCAATATGATATTAATGAACCACTATCAGCCAAGTGGAAATACATTATGATAATCCTAAACATCACTTCCATGTCTGTATGAGTTGGATATTCTCTTCAGTATTTTGTGCAGAAACACTAAATTAAATGAGCAGTTCATTCAGACGCTTTCAATACCCCTTGAGTTCACTGTCTTTAGAGTCTATAAAAGTCCGCTTCTACGCCTCTTTTTCCTTAAAACCTTTTTAAATCATGGGAAGACAAAAGAAGTGACCGGTAAATGGGCTAGAAAACAAATCAACAAATAACATCTTTTTAATTTATGTGTTTTAAAGAGTGTGTAAAGCTCAAAATCCTAATAGCTTTTATTTTTATAAACGCAAGAGCATCGGGGACAGCTTCAATCTAAAGCTTTTTAGAGTTTGTAAAGAAAAATGCAGCCTAATATTCCCCTTTTCTTCACTTTCTTTAAAGGAATAACACATTTGATCATTTTTTGTTCATGTTTTGATTTGAACAGAATGTGCAGTTTTCCCAATGCTTTTAAGTGAATGAAAATAAAACTTATTAAAGGGATTTTGAGCTTTACTTACTTTACTTAAACACACAACTGTACACAGCTCTAGTCCAACTGAGCCAATTATCCATATTCCTTTAAAATGTGAGTTAAACGTTTGCAAACCCATTTTTTTGTGCGAGATCGAATGAAAAACTAAGTATTACAATTAAATATAATGAACCTTATGCCATTTTTAAGCACAATTAGTTTTACTTAGCAACAGTACATACATGAAGGGCAGCCATGTTGACTTTGTTTCATTGGGAAACACTGTAACACAGCCTTTATTCTGATTATTCCACTGTTTTCTTGGTCTGACTTGTGCATAAGATTTGTTTTGCGTTGAGGAAAATGTATTCATGCAGCTATTATCCACAACTATCCATTTCTAAAGCGAGGGAAGACTTTGTTTATGCGCTGACAGTTTATTACAGACAGTCTTCCCTTACACGGCCTCGTTGGAGACATTATGTGCCTGTCCTTACTGTATTTTCCAAACCTGTCTGCTCCAACAGTTTCTGGGCCTGTGCCAGTCGTTACTGGAGGCACTGATGTGGGTTATGTGCTGCAGTAAAATCTGGATGATAACAGTACAATGGACTGCACCTGGCTGGGGAGGGCTGCAGTAAAATCTAACTACACCCAGACAGTAAAATGGGAAGTCATTAACACTTGAGCAGCAGGACGCCGTCGGAAAGCAGCTCCCCGTTCTTCATCTGTGACGATCGAACAAAGACGGACCGAGAGGTGTTTATGAATTTAGAGAGTTATTGTTGGAGCTGGGTCAGGGTTTGGACCATTTGAACTGAGTTTAAAAGTAAAGGGAACCATTTCAGAACAAAAAAATGAACCAATGAAACAAAAGTCTCACATGGAGACTTTGACCAGATTTAGTTTACAGTCAATCATTATAATCACAATTTAACAGTAAAGTTGTATAAGAATATAGGCTGGTTTGGTTCATTTTGCTTATTTAAAGGTTGTTCTTCATTTTGGGTTTTAAAAGTGGTCTAAAATGTGGTCAAAATGGTCTTTACTGTTAAATTGTCTCCAGATATCGATATTTCACTCTAAATGAAGATGACAAAGTAAATAAATCTGTAAACGCTTTGTGGAAATGTCAGATATTTAAGAGTCTTTTACACTGCAGTATTTTTTTTCTTTGCAAAAGATTAAATTAAGTTGTATGTCAGCTGTTCATTTGCTCAAACTCATGTTCTAATAACTTTAGCTTCTTGGGTGTTATCACTGTGGTGTTTAGTGCAATGGATTAGTCCTGAGTCAGTGCAACAGGAGCTTTTAGTATTTTTACTGAGTGTAAGTAAAGATTCAGATAAAGGATAGAAACACAGCCAAGTGACCAATCAAAATATGTGGAGGACAAAAAAAGAGCTTGAACTACTGAGCTCGTTGTAGTATTAACTTTGAAAGGCAACAGAGTAAAGTCATATTCTATCATACGTCCCTTTTATAAATTCACTTAATGAGTCTGGAGCTGCTTCAACTTCACTTTAAACGAAGGGTGTCCAAACTTTTTGCAAAGAGGCCCACATTTGGTGAGAGTGAGATGATAATCGACAGGTTTCAGTTGAATTTAATCAGTTTTTGTTAATTTGAACAGGTTTCAGTTGAATTTAAAGTTTTGGTTTTTAACAGGTTTCAGTTGAATTTAATCAGTTTTTGTTGAATTTGAACAGGTTTCAGTTGAATTTAATCAGTTTTTGTTGAATTTGAACAGGTTTCAGTTGAATTTAATCAGTTTTTGTTGAATTTGAACAGGTTTCAGTTGAATTTAATCAGTTTTTGTTGAATAAATATATTAGTTAATGAAAGGTTTAGTTGAATTTAATCAGTTTTTGTTGAATCTGAACAGGTTTCAGTTAAATTTAATCAGTTTTTGTTGAATTTGAACAGGTTTCAGTTGAATTTAATCAGTTTTTGTTGAATTTGAACAGGTTTCAGTTGAATTTAATCAGTTTTTTTGTTGAATTTGAACAGGTTTCAGTTGAATTTAATCAGTTTTTGTTGAATTTGAACAGGTTTTAGATGGATTTGAACGTGAAGATTAAAGCTGCTGCTGCTGCTGGAGTCATAAACTATAAACCCCTGACTTTGGACATATCTGCTTTAAACTGTTTGGTTCAGTTGCTCATGTTCGAATAGTTTCAATATTGGAGAAATAATCAGGACTCGGCTCATTTATTTGTTAGCTTTGTGTTAGCACCGTCAAGCTAATTACACATCGTCAAAATGCGACCGATTTACAAAGTGAAATCTTAAAGGCAATGTGTGATGCTAGTGATGTTAATCCACGTGTGTTATTAACTTTCATCCTTTAAAATAATAAGAAAGCACACACCTGCAACAACCACAAACTCCGACAGTGTTGACGTGTGTTTAGGAGTTTCGCAAAGACAAATAATTCAGATTAGAGCCCAGAGAACAGAGATAAACCACATGAGGACATTACAAACCTGTAGATACAGATAACTGATGAGTTTATACAGTTTATACAGTGTTGTCTGGAACATAAAGGTTTATAAATACCACTCAGTCAAACTTATGTTCAGCCTTTAACTTCTTTTTTTAGTTTAAAAGACATTGTGCTGGAGTCAGAATAGAGCTCAGCGTGATTTGTCAGAGAAGAACTGTGCACAAACTACTTTTCTTGATGAATTTTGGGAAACTTTTGAGTCACTAGACATTCTCACACCAAAATAAAACCACTACACTAGAGTACTTTTACAGTATACTCTATCTTTAACTTTAACAACATGTATTAATGTACAGTATACACTCAGTGATGTATTTATTGTAACCAGTGGTTGATAAAGTGCGACTTTTTGCAGTTGTTCTGTTCTTTCGCAAGTCGTTAACCTAAATCAAACTTTCAGACGAGCAGAAGTGCAGTAATTGAATACATAATTGAAGTAAATGTCTTTCCAGTGTATTGTGCGGCGCCAGTAAATTGGCTCAGTGCAGCTTCTCCGATCCAAGAACTGGCAGTGTTCCTCTAAGCCACACTTTGGCTCTCAGCTTCTCTTTTCCACACGACTCTTCTTCTTTTCCTCGTGGCTGTCTGATATCATTACGGGCTCGTAGTAATGATATGTACATGTATTCAACCCGGTGACACGCCTCGCGGGGAGCCACCGGAGCCGACAACCCTCCCCAGAGGCCCTCCGCTCCCTTTTTATCCCCTCTCTGTCAGCACACGAGGGCATTTGTTATTGTCCCCTTACCTGCGATGCGTTCACCGCTCCGGGTTTATAAATAGGAGCTGTTTAGCATTTCAAAGACCCCGGGGCGGGAGAGGGAGCGGAGGAAACTGAAGATGGAGAGAAGACGGAGAGAGTGTGTGAACTCTGCTCAGGTGTCAGTCACCATCAGCGTTCGGGCTTTGTTCTCGGCGGTGGCTCGGCTTCAGCTCCACGAGAAAAGTCACTGTGGGTTTTGTTAAATCTCACATGAACCTACACACACACACTGACAAACTCACACCAAATGTTTAAAAAGTTATACCATTCTTAGTCTTTGTCGTCTTGATGCAAACATATAGCATCTTACAGTGACAGTGTGTTCCATAAAATATAAAGAACCAAACAAAACCTAATAATCCTAATCTAAGAATCCCAGGAAACTGCACTAAACTCATGCAATATTATATTTATAGTCTACTTTTTAAATGTGAACTCATTAATCAGTGAATCTCAATATACTGCAGACAATTAAAGCCTTTCTGAACGAAATAAAACATAAACCTAAACGTTTTGACTTCACTTTATAATATCACTAGTCAAAGGTCAAAGTTAGAAGTCTATTAACTGATTTTTTTTCTTCCTGTTTCATTTAGTTTTTCATTGTAATCACTTAAAACGTATTGAAAAAATGAGACCTTAAGACGTGATGTAGTCTTCATAATTAAGGATTTTATTATATACGTTATTTGCCTTATTTTACAGAGAAACGGCTCAAAAAAGATAAAAATAGAGAAACAAATTAAACAAATATAAATGTTATCAATGCTTCGATGCAGTGTTTAATGAGACAGCGATAATTCCAGGATCACAACAGTCTACAACGATAAACTTCAAAGATAAAAGTTTCAGGTCAGATCTAAACTTTGATTTAATGTAATGTATTTGTAAAATTGAGTTTTTATCTTCCTTTTCTGTTTTTGGACTTTTTAACCTCACTTTTCAAAGTTCTCTGTCAGTCTTGAACTCATTTTTACTCAGACATGTTCTGGTCTTGGAATTTAAATCAAGACTGACCACAGCTGTTTTATTTGTCCACATCATTCTTGAGATTAGATTGAAAACATTCCTCATTTTATCTTATTTTTAAACTCTCCTCTAACTCTACCTCTTCTTTCTTTTCTTTTCTGTTCGGTACATTTTATGAATCTCAGTTCTCTGTTCGTCTAAACTACAACACATCAGATATATTATTTATTTCACTCTTGCAGCTTCACACTTCGCTCGAACAAAACAGACGAGGCCTTCAGCTGAGACTATAACGTTAAGAAGAAACATCATCATTTCCCAGAGATGCTTTTATAAATGATTGTTTTTTTTACGACTGTGTTTTAAAAGTAAAAACTCACAGTTCTGGATGTACTCTGAGTTATTTGCTTTGATTTCAGTAACTCAAGGTTATCAGTCTCGAGCAGGTCCGGGTTTTGGTGCTGCTCCTGACTTGGACTCGCTGTTGCTATGGTTACCTGCCTTCTTTTTTTTTTTTTTAAAGACTGTAGATTCTCGGTGATTCTGAACATCTCTGACACTAACTACGGTTACTAGACGCACAGATCGAGGACTGGGTTGTAAATACAGGACATAAGAGAAAAAGATATAGACGATAAGGTGTAACATTCAACATAAAAGCCACAGTCTTCTAAACAGTGCTTTATTCTATTACTACGTCTTGATATTTTAAATTTACGAGCAGCCCCTCTGAGCTGTGACCTCTTTTATTTATACGGTAAGCCTCCACTCACTCTCTCCTCAACAGCATCACCGTAACCTTCCTTCTTTAATTAAAAAAAAAGGTTTACCAGACCAATTTTTCACCACAAAATACTAATACATTACATTAAATCAAAGTTTAGAGCTGATCTGAGACTTTTATCTCTGTTTCTATCTGTCTTTGAGCTTTTTCTCTGTAAAATAAGACGTATTTCCAACAGAATAACCCATTTCCTTGGTTTATTTCCTTGTTCCTTCGTTGTTGACATCAGTGTCGACCAATGGGAGCGCTCCTTTTTACCTGAAGTGAGCTGTGATTGGACAAAATCCTGCTGTGGACTGATCATTCTCATCTATTAAAATCCTTCATTATAAAGACTAGATCACGTCTTAAGGTCTCATTTTTTCAGATGATTCCTGTTACAATAAACTTTAGGAGATTACACTGAAAAACTAAATGAAACAGTAAAAAAATCAGGTAATTGACTTTTGTATGTAGGCCTACAGTTCTTTTTGCTTCTTTCTGGAGCATAAATACAGTATTTAGATTGGTTTTACACGTGTTCAACACAGTTATATGGATTTGTCTTACATTGTTGACATTAATTTGTACTTGAGGATCAATATATTACAAATGATACATCAGTTTACCATTTCTCATAGTTTTTTTCAGCTTTCCAAGATCAAATACACCAGACCATGCCTCATTTTAGACCAGCCTGCCCAATAGGACTTAACGCTGAAAGTCTACAAGTCGACAAATCCTCCCAAAAAAGTAATAGACGTTTGATTTAAGTGTTTCTGCTGGAATTACCAGACAGTGCCCGGTGTCTCGGAGTCATGTGACCGAAGCCTGTGCGTTTTCACGGTCTGAGGGTCGTCCGAGCGTCGAGGCGGGACCATCGGGACGGACGCTGTCTCTGAGCTCTATTAACCTCTGTCTGAGTCTGAGTCTGTCCCGGAGGACGACCCGTGACAGACTCTGAGGCTGAAGAGGCACAAGAGACGCCTGGACCCTCCCCTCAGACCCTCAGACCCTCAGACCTCTCGTGGGCCACATTCCACTGTCTGTTTATTTATAGACGACAGAAAAGACAGAACTGTTCAGGTCTGGAGCAAGAAACGTTTTATATTCATTACCACAATTTGCACATTTGCATTAAGTGTTGCATGTCAAACTTTTTACATACTTTTTTACATATATCTTTGGATCAATGCATTATAGAGTTAATGCCAACCACATTAAAGAGTAAAGTCAGCTTTTTATATTTTTTTAATATGGATTTTAAACCGATTAAAACAACAAATTTACTGTTTTGTCCCTTTTTATCTTTAAAATTTTAACATTAATATCAAACATACAGAAACGGAAAAAAAAATCCAGACTTTAAACGCTAAATCTGGCATTTTTCATTTTATAAATATTTGTCATGTATGATAGAAATTTAAGTAAATAAGGCATTAATTAAAAAAAAAAAAAATGGACCAAAATGAAAGGTTAAATTAGCATGTTTGTTCTATAAATATTTTTGAAGTAGAATGCTACCTTCATACCTCTTGTTCTGCTTTCTTTCTCTGCCACTACCACAGAGAAATCTAGCCTTTTTTTTTTCCCGACTTTTCCACATTTATCTTCCAGTTCTCGTTCTATTAAACCCAAAGACGTCCACCGTCTCTGCGTCTCTTTGTAACAAATGGAAGCTCCTCGCGCCTCATTCGACGGTTCACGCTGTTAAATAAATAATGAGCTATCAAACGCCGACGATTTATGTAAAAGTCCCGCGTGGAAAGCATTTATTTAGCTTTCATCGCAGGTGAAAGAGTAATATCCTCACAGCAGAACAGCGCTATCAGGTTAGCGCCGCCCGCAGAGTGATAACACACCCGAGATGTGTCGCCGCCGCTAATTATATCGCTCTGATTCGACGCCTGTGGAAATAAATAGTGGTTGTCAGAGTCAGCACAAATTTAAATCTGTTCTGTTTAATGTAGAAGTAAGTGCCGTCAAGAGTGGACTCCCCTGCAGTAGCAGAAATACTGAGTATATTTAAAACTCTGCTGAAAAGATTTAAGAGTTGTGTACTAACTCTAGGTCAACCTGGAAATACTCATGACACAAAAATGAGCGTGGATCTTTTCAAAAAGGTGCATTTCTAAGAACTAAAATAAAGTCTGTTCTGTTTCCTTTGGACTGATTATAATTTCATCAACAGCAGATTTTGCAGAAAAAGAGAAAAGGAAAGCCCATATTCTTCAATGTTAGATGCCATTTAAAGAGAAAATGGTGATATATATTGGACTTGATTGATATTTGTTGGAAAGAGTAGTTTATTTTGAAATAGAGTAAATAACTATCTTATTTTTTCTGAACAAAACGACAAATGAAAGCCAATAAAACTCTGGAGACACAGGTTTTGTTGGAGGTTGAGTCCATGAACTCGGTTCCAGGAACTCGACAATGACTATGTTTAGTTTTTGCAAAGGTGTGTTCTTTTTTTCTTATTTCTCATGTGATTATCTCATGCTTTAGCTCAATCAGTGTGTTTACATCCACTTACTATATTTTTGGTCGATTATATTACATCAATCGGACACTAATCATGATCAGATGATAAAGATAGTGTGATCTGGTAGAACGGACGATAAAATGAGACAAAACACGTGAGAATGCCACTTGTTTACTTCCTGTTTTCAACATTTGTCACAAAGAAATCCCCCAAAACAAACAAAACACCACGAACCTCTTCAGACATTTGAAGGAAAGTCACACCAACGAATAGAAGTTTTCAAAATGGCAGTGAGCAGATAGAAAAAGTTATTTGTTTGCCTGTGGTAGAACTGTTCTTTCTGAATTAAACTAAAGAAGTAAATAAATAAACAAATGCTAATGATTAATATTTAAATTAGGCTTCTGTGTTTTTAGAAAAGAGTGGATTTATTAAGATATAATCAAACAGACCATGATCTTTTTTGGCCGATAATGATTTCAGTGTCCGTCCTCAAAAATCCTGATCCTTGCGTCCTTGAACAGAAAGAGTAAATTCACATTTTCGCAGCAGCTTCTTTAATAAAACCACTGCCTGTCGTCCAGTTTCTCACCACAGCGTCGTGTAAACAGATAGTATTCCTGCTATTTAGAAAAGCACAGGGACAGGTTAAAGTGGTGTTTGTCCAACTCTAATCTGTGCTCGGTCTTGTCTGTAGAAGCTGCACATTTAGCCCGACTGTCCTTTTGCACACAGCAGCGAAAAATCCAACCAAAACACCTCATGTTCTGCCAATCACTGCGTTATATCCCACATCGAGGTCAGTTCAGAATCGTGACGGGCTCTTACTGCTTCCAGACATTAGCCAAAGGACACGCCGAAGCTGCCAATCAGCGTCTCGAGAGCAGCCGCCGTGATTCCCGCCGACCTACGCTCGCAGTTTCTCACAGTCCAACTTTTAAAAAAATAAGGATTCATTTACATTTCTGCAGGCGTCTGCTCCGAGGAATCCACCGAACGGACAAGAAACCAGCGGCTCCCGGCCATTAAAAGCACCACAGGGATTAAAGTTATGTTCATTTCAGTCTTTTCACCAAAACTTTGAAGCATCTCAGTTCTTTTTACAAGGGTCACATTGTCCTTATCTTAAAAATGCAGTGTGTATGAATTATCTGGTGTGTGTCATATAATCAATACAGTTAATACTAAAGAGTACACATGCTCCGTTTTATCACTTTCCATTGGTTTATTGGTCTCTTTGCTCGAAGGCACATACCATTGAATCAATAAACACTGGACTAGAAATATAAAAACAACCAAAAGAATATTCATTTGAGCTGAATATACAGAGGGCTGTGAACCAAAAGATGATGTAAAAGGGACAGTGTTATTTTTGGCCCAAAAATATCTATTCTCATTATTATTTGGATGTTTCTTAGACCTGAGATCAGTAGAATCATGTTGTTCTCTGACACAGAACCCTCAGAAGGACAGAAACCTCCTGGAACTATCCTTGAAAAGATCAGAGATGACTTTATTAATCCCAACAGAGCCATTCATTTGAGCAAAAAATAAGACAACAAATAATAAATAGGCACAACACTAAACACACAGTTGGAAGAAACCACTGTTGTAATAAAAATAATAAAAATAAAGAGACAAATGAGAATTTAAAAGACTAATAGCTGTTATTATTAATATTTTGATACCGATTTGTTTTAAATTCTGGTAAAACAGCGACATCTCGAAGGCGACAAAGAAATGTCCACTTTCATAAACACAACATAGAAGTCAGTGCTAAAAGTTTAATTTTTAAGTGCATTTCATTTATTGTTTAATCAAATATCATAAATGACTAGATTAGAAAATGTATTAGAAAAAAACACTGTAGTTTTGTGACATATTTAATACTTGCTCTTTGGTTTACTTTTTTTTATTTATTTTTTTTATAAAAGTCCATCTTCACAGACAGGTTTGGTGTATTATTAAATGCTCGTTAGTGTTTGGTTTTGCTTTGTTTTTTTGTGTGTTTGCCTCGAGTCTGTTTCAAATCCAAGTCACTGGACTCGAGTTTAATGACTTCAGACTTGACTTGAAAATGTACAAAAAAAACTTGTGACTTGTTGACTTATTTGAAAACTTTGAAAGAAAAAACTATTCATTTCTCTCGCCCCAAACGCCCCGTCTCTCATTATTTTAGCTGTTTGTTCTTAATTAACCCAGTTGTGTTTAGAGGCTGTGACCTGCTCAGAGTCAGACTCCACTTGAATATTTCTGATTTATTACCAATAAAGTCATCATCTTTACCTTTTTGTCAGAACTGGACACATCTCAGATCTTTATCAAATGATCTACAGCACAGTGATTTAGTTGATTTATTATCATTTCACGTCAAAAATCTTGTATTAGTTTGTTTGTAAATGGACTTAAACTCAAAGAATAAGACTTTGAACTTGACTTTAACAAAGACTTGAAACTTCTTTGTAAATGAGAACAAAACAAACTATCACGGACTAATGAACTGAAGGTTTTGCAGACTTAGTCGACTTAGTTTATTATTTAACACAGAGACAGTTTGATGATACAGCGACTCACAACAACATCAGACCTGCCTCAGACTGTAATTATAATAATACGCCTCATTAATCGCGTTGATGCCGTAGACCTGAGTGAAGATGGCGCTGAGCTCACCTCTCGTCTGTCTCCGAGTCAGATTTACAGCCGCTCTCGGTAAACTCTCAGGGACCGGGACGTTGTAACACTCGACCCATTTCACACCTTACATTAGACTTACATAAAGTGTACAACGGGTCCCAGAGCGGATCCTGCAGACCCTTTGAACTGGAGACTGAGTAGGTTGAGATACAAGGTTAGCTCTGATTTCAAACTTAAACAGAAAAAGGAAGACAATGTTCTCAGCTTTAGAAACAGAACAGTGTGTGCCTCCAAACTTAAGAAAACTAAAACAAGAGTAAAGTAGTAAAGGAAAGCTGTAGTATTTCCTGTGCAATTTGAAAAATAAATGGCAAAATACACAAGAAAAACATAAAATGGAAATGGAGCATGTCGGAGTTAATGGGAAAACTTGCTAAATGTTTTCCAACAAACTAGCTTTTATTATCAGCAGCTGTTCTGCTTTAGAATCGGCGCCAAATGGATGTCAATTTGTGAATTAAAACGCTGCATTTATTGTCTACAACAGAACTTATGACATTAAACAGTGAGTCTGGAGAGTAAAGGAAACTAGAGCTTTAGTAAAAGTCTGCTATCTCATTTAAGAATATCATTTTGTTGCACTTTTATTTAAAAAAAGGTAAAACCAGACCAATTTTTTACCACAAAATACTAATATGTTACATTAAATTGAAGTTTTGGGGTTCAGTGCAGTCTTCACATTTGGTTTAGTTCACATTTAATTCTGGATTTTGTGTGTTTTTCTAGTTTAGTTTAGCTCTGGATTTAGCCCCAGCTTTGCCTGAATATAGCCTTGGTCTTAATTCTACTTTGGTTCTGGTTTATTTCTGTGTTGGTCTTGGTTTAACTTTGAGTGTAATACAATGATTGGTTTTGACTTACACCTGATTTAAGTCCAATTTTAGTCCCAAGTTTAGTTAGTTCTGGTTTAGTTCTTAATCCCTTAAGATTTTATTTTGGTTTTGTCTTGGTTTATGAATGTTTTAGTCCTTTTTCCAGGTCTGGATTTTGTCCTGGATTCAGTCTATTGCGTTTATTTTTGGATTTAGTCCCTGATCTTGGCTTAAGTCCTGGTTCATTCCTGGACTTCAGTTTAGTTTAAACATTGGTTTTGTGTTTTTAGTGAAGCATTTACTGATGGTTTTGGTCCAGATCTAGTTCTGGGTCCAGTTCAGTCCTGTTTTGTCAGAATCACCTGCAGTGGTCTTTGTGTCCAGTTGAGGGCGCCACATTAATCCCAGTTGAACAGTGGAGAGAGTGGAAAAAAACCACCTTGAGGTCATTTAAAAACATAAATTCAGCACAAAAACACCAAAGACTGTTTTCCTCAGGGCACTCTCTGGTTTTAGGTTTTATTTGGGTTTAGTCCGTTGTAGATCATCGCTGATAAACTCCAAAAATAATCTTCATAAATCATTAGAAACCACACATTTCTCTCCTAAATATTTGCCTCATGAACATCTTGAAGAGTGTCTTTACTTTCTGTTTACACCGAGTCCCTAAATGCTGTTGTTTTTTTCCATTGAGGAGAATAGATAACTTCCTGAAGCTGCTGTATTCTGCTGAATGAGGAATAATTAAGACTGAACGCTCCATCAAAACACACTCTGAAGACTTCCTCGATAATTACCGCGGGGCTTCGTCGAGTCGAGAAGAGAAGGCGTCGGTTCCAGTTACTGTTGTTCGTCAGGATTTATGAGGAGTGTTTGTGTTTGGGACGATGTCTGTGACAAACTGTGATGACAGAAGTAAACCTGACAGAAAGTACGTGCTCTAAATGTATAAATACATCCCCCTCGGTTCATCTGGTGTTAGTGGTGTTTGAAGTTAAAGTCATTAACTGCAGTTTTTTTTTTTTTTTTTTTATAACACTTGCAAATGAACACCTGCAAAAATCATCACATTTCAGATTTTCTTTTTTTGTTTTTCACCACATTCCCAATTTAAACATGGACTTTTGTCTATATTCTTTTTTTTTTATTTTATTTTTTTATTCAATCACTTTCTTTTTAGTGTTTTTGAATGGACCAATTTGGGGCATTTAAATAAATGTCATAAAGCATCATTTAAAAGTCCAATACCTTTTTATTTTATTTATTTATTTATTTTAACTGTTTTATTTAGTTTTTCAGTGTAATCTCCTAAAGTTTATTGTAACAGGAATAATCTGTGAAAAAATGAGACCTTAAGACGTGATCTAGTCTTTATAATGAAGGATTTTAATAGATGAGAATGATTGATTGTCTTATTGCAGTCGAGAAGAAGCTCTCTGTTGTTGAAAATGCTCATAAAAATGCAGCTTGACATTGTTTGGCTTTAAAATCCAGCCAAAAACATAGATGTTTAGCCTTATTTCTTCTGGAGATGTGCAGGACAGGTCAGAGTAGGCAGGTTTTTATTTTTCAAAAGAGGTTAAAAGCAGATGGTTCCAAAGTTGAGGAGCTTTAACGGAAAAAAGCCCCGTCATTTTCGGTCTTTAGCCTCGACTCCAGAACCGCCCGAAGATCTGAGGCAGTGGTGGACACACTAAGGCCTGGAGAACACAATCATTTATTCATGATTAAAGACAGAAATGCTTTATATCTGCCCTTTTCCTTCAAACTCTTCACTTTTGCTAAAGCTACCGTCTCTACACACAGATAAAAACTCTCCATGTTTGCCTTTATATTAAACTAAACAATGGAAAGACAAAAGAAAAGCTGAACGTTTTTAAAATGGAGTGGACAGATATGTATATTTTTTGTCCAATCAGCAGCCATATGTGGAACTATTACGGCTTTCATAGAATACAATATCAGCCGCCACTTTTGCAGCAAACACGATCCTAAACCAGAAAGAACGGTACTGCTCAGAGGTTAGCAGCTAATTTAGAGACTTTCAGATGTCATTTCTATGAGTTTCACCAGCACTGACAGTTTGTAGCTTGTGTCAGCCAAAACAAGCTTTAAAAGTGATCAAATCTCTTCTGAAACGCCCCGGGAGGCAGCGGAGTGATGTCACGTCGTCTTTAGTTGCCCCAGCGTGACGCCACCGTTACGTAGCAGCTCTGTGGACGCAGCAGTGGAAACCAAGCCTCTTCAGGAGTAACCCGAACAAACCGTCCTGAACTTGGTGCCTGTTCACTCGGGAAACCTGCCATAAATACCCCTCCTTTATGGTTTTATTACCCCTCCTGCCCCTCGGTGTTGCGTCCCTCAGACCAGGTCCAGGTCCGGGGTTTACCTGCTGAAACTGGAGCCGTCCCGGTCCTTTCTCCGGGACCTGCTGGAGTCCTGCGTCACAGCCTTGGGCCCGGTTCAAGAGAAACCTGAGGTGAGTTTTCCGCCGAAGGTTACATCAGACGCTGTCCAACTGTTCACGACAAGAACAACACTGGTTCAACACCATTATCTGCTGTTTTTAGTGTTCGTCACTGAGGCTGAACCTTTAAATTAATAATATCTTACCTTTATGTCATTTAAATGAAGAAAATGCATAAATATAAATGTTATAAATATACTTAAACATGTAAAATACACACAGCTCCAGGAAAAGTCAATATTCATCATCTCTTTTTCCCAGATTGTGCTGTTATTACATTTCCAATTTACCTTTACTCCTCTGAAACTGTCTAAAGTATCTAGAATGGGCAAAGGACAGAGCTGGAATCAAACCAGGGTCATCCAAGTATGTGGGCCGCCTCTAAATGAGCCACCGAGGAGTCCAGGAATAGACAGAAATTAAAGTAAATTTAATCTTGGGCTTAACCTCATACTGTTGCAAAGAGTTTATTTATTTATTTATTTATTTATTTAGACCATTTAACCATTTACAGATATGAAAGATATAGATATAGAAACTAATAAATGAACAAAATCTGGATCTAAAACCAGAACTGAGCCTGGACTTGTTTTAGGATCAGACCTAGACTTTCTACAATTCTGTTTGTTGGATCTTGTTTTCTTCATTAAAAAAGTCAAATAGATTAAATCTTGTCATTAACTCAAGTTAGAAAAGTACCACATCTACAGCTCATGGTGACATTTTTATTTAAAGCCTGAAAATCATTACAACAACTGTTTTAACAATGAATTTTGGAAGATTCTTGAAACTAATCCTTCTTTTAAACCAAAAACAGTCTGGTTTGACAGATACACACTTCTATTACACTTATTAGAGTTTTGAGGAGGACTTCACCGTTTGAGAAAACAAATCACATCAACACAAACTTAAATTGCAAATATAATATCTGTATTAAATGTGTAAAAAGAGCCCAGTCCCGTGTGAGTTTTACACAGTATTAATCTAACCTTAAATATAACTCTTTTATTGGATATTTACCCTGAAAGTTACAAGAAGGAAAGCAACTGAAACTGTTTTGGGAAAAGCCTGATGCAACGAAGAAAGCCTCTAATTTATTATTGATATAAACCTGAACCTGAAATGAAATATTAATATCTATAATAATAATAATACACCACAAATAAACCAGGAAAGATCAACAAGGACTAAACCAAACCAAAACCCGGAGACAAACCTGTTCTCATCAAACAACATTATTTTATATAAAACCTTTAGAAATGTTCTTTTACCTGAAACATTAAACGTCATGTGTTGCTTTGATAATCAATGTTTTTAAGTGTTGTTTTATTTAATCCAAGAATAAAACAGACCTAAACCAAGACTAACCTAGAACTAGTCCCAAGACCAGACCAGATCCAGATGAACCAAAGACTAAACCAGGACTAAACCAGACTAAACCAGATCTAAACCAGGACTAAACCAGAACTAAAC
>JAWCTZ010001115.1:0-24257 GCA_036850595.1 Rhyacichthys aspro | reverse complement strand
TTGAACAGGTTTTAGATGGATTTGAACTGGTTTTAGTTGGATTTTTAACAGGTTTTATTTTGGATTTGAACATGATCAGTTTGGATTTGAACTAGGTTTTAGATTGGATTTTAACAGGTTTTTCTAATGGATTTGAACAGGTTTCAGATTGATTTGGAGCTAGTATTTAGTTGGATTTTAACAGGTTTTTAGATGGATTTGAACAGGTTTTAGTTTGATTTGAGCTTGGTATTATTTTGACTTTAACAGGTTTTTATTGGATTTGAACATGTTTTGAGTTTGATTTGAACTATGTTTTAGTTGGATTTGAACAGGTTTTTGATGGATTTGAACAGGTTTCAGATGGATTTGAACTAGGTTTTAGTTGGATTTGAACAGATTTTAGTTGGATTTGAACATGTTTCAGTTTGGATTTGAACAGTTTTAGATGGAATTTAACAGGTTTTTGTTGATTTGAACATGATTTCAGTTGGATTTGAGCTAGTTTTTAGATGGATTTTTAACAAGTTTTTGATAGATTTGAACAGGATTTCAGTTTGATTTGAGCTAGTATTAGTTGAATTTTAACAGGTTTTTGATGGATTTGAACATGTTTCAGTTTGATTTGAGCTAGTATTAGTTGGATTTTAACAGGTTTTTGTTGGGTTTTAACAAGTTTCAGTTTGATTTGAGCTGGTTTTAGGTGTATTTTAACAGGTTTTTCTTGGATTTGATTAGGTTTCAGTTGTATTTTAACAGAGTTTAGTTAAACTTGAACTGTTTTTATATGGTCTTCATTAGGTTTCAGTTGTATTTGAACAGATTTCACTCGTATTTGAGCATTTTTAGTTGCATTTGTCACAGTCCTCGGCCCTTGAAACGTTTTTATTTACCACTTTTTGAGTTTGAAACCATTGATTTAAATCAACAATTGTCCATTCCTTTGTTGGACTTTAGAGTATGCTCATTCCAGAAGCCAACTGGAAATGCTTTTACAAACGTAAAGAACGATAATGAAGACTTAGTGAAAGACAAAACCTACAGCTGAGGGCGTTCTCTCCGGGCATTAATTAAAACATATATGGTGGTGTATTAATCTTCCTCTTTCATGAGCCGTGTGTTTGAGCCGATAACAGATAGAAGTGCTCTCTGAGGCTGTTTACGTTTTACAGAAGATCACAAAGAGACGTCAGCTTGCTTTAGTTCATTTAAGTTTCATATTTTTACACAAAGTTTGGGTTTGAACCTGCATTCATTCAGTATTTTCTGTTAAAAGCAACGGAACGGAAACGACAAGAGTTTTTAAGCGTACAAAGAATAAAGTCTCCAACAGCGAACTTATTTGAATCTTGACAGAGAGGAGTTGACAAACACCCACTCTCCTCTCTCTGAAATCATCCAGAAGACGAGGAGGCTGAGTCAAAGTGGGACAACAAAGGTAAATTACTGCACTTCATCACAAACACTTTCAAACACCTCGCATCATAAATCAGAGTGGGAGTTTCTGAAAAATATTTGGGCTCTTCTGAAGTCAAACCCCATTTATCAAAAACATTTTAGGTTTGTGTTTCACTCGGGAAGGGCTTATTGGTTTGGAGAGGTTAGTTTTACACTGGGAGGTTTGTTAAATGACTGTCTTTATGTATTTTTGTTGTAACTTTACGGTCTTTCAAATATGATATCAAAGCTTTAAAATGGAAAAGATTGGTTGAAGTTGAGGTTTTACACATCAAGCAACACTCAGTATGAATTCTCACATTTTTTATTTATTTTCACAGTATTTTTGGATCAACACAGAGACAGATCATGTTACTGTGCCAATTGCTAACTTGTCTTAAAGTTGTTAAAGAGAAAAAGCTTGTGTTTAGTGTCCTTGCTTCGCTCCGATGTGTTCACCGACGAAGGCAGCAGTCCAGTTAAATGACCTCAGTATGGGCTAGGGCTTCACAACATCATAAAAACATGGGATACTCACTTTCATCACGTAAAAGATTTCAAATTTAATTCATAAATCTGGATTCTCGTGAGATCTGGGAGTTTAAAAACTTACAAAAATCTATCTTGAACTGCTCCAATAGCATTTTAAATTATTACCAGACAGAAATGTTGAGGATCAGAAGTCAGAATATAAATTAATGTATGTTGTGTTGCTACAAATAACTGAAATGTATGAAACTTTGTTGGGTTTAGTAACAGTTTTTCTATCTTTTTCAGTGAATAAAGTCCGAAAAATATTGATAAAAACACTTCACTTGTGCCTTAAACTTTTGTATTTAGTTGTTTTTAAAGTGTCATGATTGAGCAGATATTACTATAACACTGACATATATTTAGTTTCTTTATAAACCCTTGACATTTCCCTCCTGTATGTGTTGTGCTGGAGACACTGTGACACATGTTGTTGTTGTGAGTGTGATAACGGTGAGCCGACAGCGCCGTGGGTCACATAACAATATGGCCGTCAGTCCGAGGAGGTAGACGGAGGCAGCGGAGGAGCCCAGACGCTCCTCTGACAGTATTGATTACGGAGCTGATGGAAACAGCTCCACCACACGTCAACACGTCCCGCTCCGAGCCCCCTCCGTCCGCCGCCGTCCGTCCAGCTGTCACCGTGTGTTCAGCGGGGGACGGCTAACCTTTCGCTAACGGATGAGGTTGATGTTAGCCCCGAACATGTGCCCCACAGAGTGAGTGTGACGCAGCTGCAGCGCTCTGGGAAAGCAAACACCGGTCGAAAAATGAAGGCTAACATTATGACAGTGATGGAACATCTACGGCACGGACTTTATACTTTGTTATGCGTCAAGCTTTTCTGAATCTACTTTACAAATTAATGAACTAAACCAGGGGAGTCCAAACATTTTACTGCAAGGGCCACTTCTGATGAGAGGACAAGTTCTTCTGATGTTATTCTGATTCCACAAGTAGGTTTTTGTTGGATTTGAACAGGTTTTACTTAAATGTGAACAGGTTTTACTTAAATTTGAACAGGTTTTAGTTGGATTTGAACAGGTTTTACTTAAATTTGAACAGGTTTTACTTAAATTTGAACAGATTTTAGTTGGATTTGAACAGGTTTTAGTTGGATTTGAACAGGTTTTACTTAAATTTGAACAGGTTTTAGTTGGATTTGAACAGGTTTTACTTAAATTTGAACAGGTTTTTGTTGGATTTCAACAGATTCTAGTTGGATTTGAACAGTTTGAACAGTTCTTAGTTTGGGCTGAAAAGGTTTCAGATAGATTTGAACAGTTTTTAGATGGCGTTGAACAGTTTTTTTTTGTTGATTTGAGAAGGGTTTAGTTGGATTGGATAGATTTGAACAGGTTTTAGATAGATTTGAACAGGTTTTAGATAGATTTGAACATGTCTTAGATGGATCTGAACAGGTTTTAGATGGATTTAAACATGTCTTAGATGGATTTGAACAGGTTTTAGTTGGATTTGAACAGGTTTTAGATGGATTTAAACATGTCTTAGAAAGATTTGAACAGTTTTAGATAGATTTGAACATGTCTTAGATGGATTTGAACAGGTTTTAGATGGATTTGAACATGTCTTAGATGGATTTGAAAAGGTTTTAGATGGATTTGAACATGTCTTAGATGGATTTGAACAGGTTTTAGATGGATTTAAACATGTCTTAGAAAGATCTGAACAGTTTTAGATAGATTTGAACATG
Source organism: Rhyacichthys aspro (assembly GCA_036850595.1). Taxonomy (NCBI): domain Eukaryota; kingdom Metazoa; phylum Chordata; class Actinopteri; order Gobiiformes; family Rhyacichthyidae; genus Rhyacichthys; species Rhyacichthys aspro. The sequence goes on along the minus strand of JAWCTZ010001115.1, from coordinate 20,596 downwards.
TCTTAGATGGATCTGAACAGGTTTTAGATGGATTTGTACCCAGGCATAAACATTACTAACTAAGCATCTCTTCAATGTGACAAGAACAAACTTGGACAGCTATTTTGACTTTCCAACATAAAACCATACCACACATTTATTTTGACTCACAATTACAGTTTCTAGTGCTGTTCACAGTTATTCTGGGAAAACTTTTTACACCAAAACAGTCTGTGAAAAAGGAAACCTCCCTTTCGAGCCAGACTGGGGGCGACTGGGGTAGAATATGGAACTGGCTCACAACTCCATCTAGTGGTACAAAAAAATCTAGAATTTTTTACAATATAATCATGTAAAAATAAAAAAAAGTAACTTGTTTTGTGGAGTTTCCTAAAAAGCTCAATTGTCCACACAGAAACTCCAGGAGATATTGTAGTAGTGTAGTGTAAGAAAAGTTTCCCACTTCTGCAAATAAAGTTCATGATAAACAACTCAACAAAAATGTTTGGAATTTCAATTGAGGTTGTGACCTTTAACCCCGACTGGTCCACCTGAGACTCTGTGGCAAAAATAAGACTCAAACTAGTTCTACACTTTAATATAGACTGTATTCCCAGAGTTTTTACCCAGATTAGATGGATTTTATCGACTGTACAAGTTTGGAGTGGTACGGCGTGTGGTGCCACGTTACTGATTTACTATCTGCAGGAAAGATGATAAAAAGACCAAAAAAAAAAAAAAGATGACATACAAAAAAAAGTGGTGTTTTAGATGCATTTGAACAGGTTTTAGATGGATTTGAACAGGTTTTAGGTGGATTTAAACAAGTTATAGATGTATTTGAACAGGTTTTACGTGGATTTGAACAGGTTTTAGATGTATTTAAACAGGTTTTAGGTGTATTTAAACAGGTTTTAGGTTGATTTGAACAGGTTTTAGATGGGTTTGCACAGGTTTTAGGTGGATTTTAACAGGTTTTAGATGGGTTTGCACAGGTTTTAGGTGGATTTGAACAGGTTTTAGTCTTACTTAAACAGGTTTTAGATGGATTTGAACATGTTTTAGTTGGACATGAAACATTTCTAGTTGTATTTGAATGAGTTTTAGATGGATTTAAACAGGTTTTAGATGGATTTGACCACGTTTTTGTTGGATTTGAAGATGTGCTGTGGTATCTGTTCGCAGCAGATCCTTTAAGTCGAGATATGAATGTTATTTGGAGTTGATTTTCTTCCAATAATTAATATAATCAATAAAGATCAGTTCTACAATAATGGAATCATCTCTGATAACGCCAGAGCTGTACAAAACTGATCCTAGCTTAAACCAGAAAATATTTAATGATGACTGTCCCATCAACCTTTAATAAACAAACACCTTTTTTTGCAATGGAAACTTACCTGTACTGACTCATCCTGTACTGCTTATCTAATAAAAAATAACCTCTTAATGTAAAATAACCTCTTAATGTCAGTCAAATGAATAGTATTGTGTGTCTGGGAATAAACAAGTAAGTCAAACAGATCATATTTATTTTTTAAGTCCAGTTCTTTTCAATGGCGTCAGGTCATTTTCATCACGTCCATTTCTTTATGCTCTAACCTCGTGTTATTCCAGGTCACCTTTCATGTACACCTCACTTCAGTGGCTTATTACCACCGCCTCTCCACAGTCCTTTTCTTTTGTGTTCTTTGTACTATTCAGCGGCGCCTCTATTATTGCCACTGGGAGCCATGCTATGTAATTGGTATAAGTCCACTTTTCTCTGTAGTGCCCACTTCTATCTAGAAAAGTGGTCTCTTTATAAAGCCCAACAATCTGACTACGATGTTTTGCGGCTTGAAGTGCCACTTGATGTCGGGTTCTGTCACCTGATATCGCTATACTTCTTTTTTAGTCATTTTCTTATAGGCCAAAATGTTAGAATAACCTCATTTTCGTTTAGATTACAGGTTGTTTGGGATTGTAGGTGACACAGTTGCACAAGTTTGAATGGAGCACAATCATTCTATCACTGGGCTTATGGAAATTATTGTGACGGCCTGGTTATATTTGTTCTTTGTAGATCTGTATTTACAAATTGATGTTTTCTGAAGCCGGAGTTTGGTTAAAAATGGTGGTGTGAATGTATAATTATATAGAAAAGTGACATGAAAATACCCAATACAGTGTGTGAACAGGTGAATGGTGCTGTTTCCTCTCTGTGTTGGACGGTGGTACATGTGTCGAGTCTGTATGGAGTCCACAGTGGGAGGTTTCAGGCACCATCCCGGAGCTGTGTCCTGTTGTTTCAAGTTGCTTCTCTCATTTCTGCCACAGCCACACCTCATTCCCGGCTCCATAGCCCCACTCCGCTCGGAGCGTCGCGCTGTCACTCTCCTTCCCTGCCTCTCCCCGGCCCGGCCCCTCGGCGCTCCGGTTCTCATCGGGGCCTGTCACACGGAGCCAGAATGGAGACGGCGGGTGGTAATGGAACTAGAGGTACCGGCTCTTACTCCGGGGCTGACAAGACAGCGGCACACGTGACCGCTGTGTAGGACTCTCCCAGGAACAGCCCGGGCCTCATCTGTATGCAGGTGGTGTGGTCCCGGGATGGGCTCACAGTCAGTACAGTGCAGGCTTTTACTAGGATCACATACACTAACAAAAACACTGCTGTTTAAGGATGTATACAGGTTTAATAATGGTTTTATTCCATTGTAATATTAAAACTGCACATGCAAATCTTAGGTTAACACTCCTGGTATTTATAATTAGAAAGGATTTAATATAAACTAGTAACATTGCAAACAGGCTAAGGCTTAACATTTATGCTAAATGTGTGTGTAACTGCAAACATGACACAACTGGAGCGCAGTAAAATGTAATAATGAACAATTGTTATACTGGTAAATGTTGGATGTTTTAGATGTTTGGATTTTGCAAATTAAACTAAAGGGAAAAAAAAACTCCTAACCACCACCAAGACATACAAAAAAAGAAAAAGAACTAATGATACTATTTATTAAAATATAACTTCAAATTACAGAAAAAATCCACACCTCATTCTTTCTAAAGCCTCTAAGCACTTATGGTAGAATTTATATATTAAAAATAAATATATAAATGAATAAATAAATAAAAGAAAATCTAAATGAATTCCTAAATGTCCCAATTCTTAATAAATAAATAATATATTTAATAACAGATAAATAAATTAAATGTTATTTTGATGTCACTATACTTTATGTAAACCTATTGTGACTGATGTGCCCCTCCTACAGCAGTTTATTCAATGTTTAACAGAGACATAACATTAACATTCTTGTTCTCCAGAGGCAAAAAAAAGAATCTGATTTTGGAGCTTGCCCCTAGTGGCCATTAGTTGTACTGCAAGCTAAGGATCTCACATGTCTTAATTGACTTTTTTAATGCTTATTTTTGCTTCTTGAACACCTTTCAGTGACGATACACTCAAAATAATGGTGAATAATGCTATATATTTATCATAGTTATAGGTAATTTCTCAGTATCAATTTTCTTAGACAAACCAGGACAATAATGTGACTTTTGTTTGTTGTGTAAAGGCTTTCGTGGACTCTGAGCCGTGATGGTCTGAGATGACGCTGCTGCTGCTGCTGCTGCTGCTGCTGCTGTGGTGTTGGTGTTATATATGGTGCAGTGACTGTAGGCGTAGGCTGCAGCATAATTACTCTGAGAGCTTCACACATAAGCTGCAGGCGCTGAGAGAGTCCCGGGAGAGGCCGGCGCTGAGCCTCCAGTGGCACCGCTTCTGAAGCACGTGGCCACACCATGTTTCAACTCTGTCCACGACGTGTCCAAGCCTCGGCAGAGCAGCCGCTGATTGATCACAGACGATACGGAGAGTACAGTGTGCGGTGCTCGTGTTTCTAATTGACCTATTTTCTCCTGACCACTAGATGATTGCACACTGTTGCATCACAATTGTTTCTATGATCTTATCTGCATCTGGATTTTCAGTATTGCCACAAAATTGTTTATGGATCAATAGAATCTGAACACAATTGGTTCCCAGGAGGTGCTTTTCCACTGACAGTACAGTTACAGTCAACATTGTCACACAAGAACCACATTTCGTCCTCTGTGGTGGACATGATGTTTTTGACCATATTTCTCACAATCTAATGTGACTCTGTTAATTGCTATTTTATCTAAAAGATGACAAACAAAGCTTTAATTATACATTAATTTACTGTATTTTCAAAAAGGCCACTCTTGTCAAATGCAAAGAAATGCTGAGATAATTTATACATTCTTTTTAATTTCAATTTTAATCGATGAAGAGTGTATAGTTGCATAATTGTTAAGCTCCTCCCACCGTCCAAAGACGTGCATGTTCAGGTAGATTAGTGAATGAGTGAGGCCCAAAGGAGCTGGGAAAACAGAAGCTGATGAATTAATTAATTTACGTTAACACCTCAGCAACGTTTTTGTTTCCAGACCAAACCCTGTCTTCTTCGTGGACTCAGGACCGTGTTTGTCTGCTTTTTTTTAGACAGGTTTCAGTTCAGAGCTCCAACACAAATGATGACACCTCATAAAAAGATAAATATCTGTGTGTAATAGTGTGTAAGGCTGGAGGTATTTCCAGCTTACGAAATTTGAAGCTATGTAGACAGTGTTTTTGTGTCACTGAGAGAGAACCAGGAAGAACAAAGAACCTCCACAAATTCTGTTTTTGCCCCTAGTAACGATGCGTTTATGGGTTTATCTCCATCTTTTAGTGACTGTGCCACACTGTTGGAGCTGAAAGATGAAGGGCTACTGGAGTTTTATGGCGTGGTGAGGTTTGTATCCCCTTTGAGATTAAAATTGGCTGTAAAATCCCGCTGTACTGACCTCATAGACCGACCCATACTCTTCTGTTCCATCAAACCGTCCTCAGACAGACTCTATCTGACACATCACGCTTCCCGAACTCTGAGCACTCTCTGATTAAATCTGGAAAGACATACAGGATCCCTCTGTGTAAATATAACCTGTACAAAAGCTCATTTATTGCAACATCAGTCAAAGTTATTAATAAAAAGAGGGAGGACAAACACAAACACAGACTTGCATCCTGTACTTTGTTTGCTGCTGCTGTTTTTGTGACTCTTTGTTGTAAATTGGATGTTTTTATCTTTTGTGATTTGAGTAGTTTCCCCGTTCAAAGACAAATTTCTCCCAGAAGACAAATAAAGAACCTTAACCTTAACCTTACTGCTCCAGTGGAAATGGAAATTGCATTTATTCATGTGTTTTAATTCGTTGCATACACTTTTTATGCTGTAGCTCCAGTCTCTGACCCCACTATACATAACTCCCTTTTATATTACGCAACAAAATAACTACTTTAAAGTTCCTGATGCACATCCTTATTCGAACTGCACAGAAAGTTTTCCAGATTAAAATAATTCAGAGTATTCCCATCTCGATCTAATATCTGTTGTCACTGAGTTTATGCAAAACCAGGGGCTTAGGGCAGACCATATTTCTGCCTCATGCTGATGAGCTCCTGTGCAGTTTTTGGGGTTCTTTGTTCATGTAAATTGAATGCAAATACAATTACACCTCTGGTGGCGAGTGAAAAAAATATCTGGAAGAATAAACAACTCCAAAGAAGAACAGGCTTTTTTTTTCTTCTTTGGTTCTTACCTTGGTTCAACCGTCCTCATGTTTAATGCATTTTTTGACCTTGTACAGAATGAACCTCCAGCTTTTAGGAGCAGACCCTGTGGACTTTTGGAGGTTTTTGTTGTCGAGTGGCTTGAGGAAAGTACATTTCAGTCGCTTCAAGAAAAAATTGTTGACATTTTGAGCGTTTTTTATTACAATGCCTTAAATACAGCTCTCACTTCTGAGATGTTCCCACTGAGGTAACTATTTTGCTCCATGTGCATTTTGTTTTTTGGCAGAAAATAGGTTCAATTTAACACAGTTGCAAATTTGATGTATAAGATATATTTATTCTCACCCACTGGAGGGTTTCAGTGAGTAGTGAGTGAGTGAACTGAGGCTGTTGGGTTCTTTCATCCACTTATTAAAGCTGATAGTAGCTCATTTCCACAAAAACATGTCATGCTTTCAGTGTTTTTAATCTTGTTTTGTCTTTCTAAATATTTTTGACGTTAATTAAAAGGTGCAATGCAAATACACATCCTGATTAACACTGACAGAGGAACTTGTTTGGTTTATTGAATTACTGTATTTCAAATTAGTGTTATTGTCAGTCTTAGAACATTTGTTAATAAGTTGTTAATAAGACATTTCACTTCCAATTGTTGAAAAATTGCCAGAATTCAACTATTTTTATCCCACAGATCTCTCCTAGAGCTAACACTGTTGCTACCAGCTCCAATAGCTTCGAATCCTCCAGCTTTTGATCTACTTTGAAAAAGAAAAGAACAATATTCAGTCTGGTGGAAACTCACAGAAAAGAGGGCTTACTCTGTGTCGTCTTGATTGCTTTGTTTCATTTCCAAAAGGTGAAAAAGAAACAGCCATCTGGTGCAGCTGCAAAAACACAACCCACTGCTTATAATTGCTCACCTGAAATACAGTAGTGATTCTGTCGAAACTGTGATAACCCCGGGGACCGAACACCTCCTTCTGATGAGAACTTCTCTTTCCAAATGCGCACATTTGTCTAGACCGAGCGGCAGAGAGTAAAAAACACTCGCGACAAATACAAAGACATAAACAATCTTGAATTAAACTACTCCCTGCGGCGTAATTCCAGCTTCATTGGATATCGAACATAGAGGACTACAATTTATCCGGCGTGCCCACAGTTTATGTACACAACAAGTGCACTTCTTATGCAGCTGAGAAGATTGGCTTTCAGCACTTTGGAAAACATAAAGCATGAAGTGGAAATGCAACAAAATTGTCTAAATCTTTCACTCCTTTTGTGATAATGACTGTTCTCAAACTTTCTTTGGTAAACACAATGAACAAGTATAACACTATCACCGCTGACGGGAAGTCGTTTGTATTGATTTTCCAGTTGCCATGGCACCTGACGAAGGAAATGAAGTATTAGGAGTTATGGCCCGTTCATTGTCCAGGCTCCGTACCGGTTCTGGCTCCAGTTTTAGCAGAACTAAAGTTACTCAGGATGTAAACAACAGTCGGCAACATGCAATGGATAAGATTTTTGTCCAAGTAATTATCCACTGCAAATGGCGACCATGATGTTTGTGGAGCAGGACAATGGTCAATGGGCTGTAAAAGTTGAGGTTTGTGTTCCTTCAGATTTAGTACGAAAGACAACACTAGCTACAGGTGAATGGAAACTGTTTATATCAAAGCTTGGTGTAAAACAACAGTTGAATGAGGCTAGAAAACAACATGAGGCCGTGAGACTGTTGTTTGGTTCAGGATAGAACAAATTTTTCAGATTTAAAACAAAGCTTTGGAAACAAGAAGCAGCACAGAACCTGGTTGTTGTGGAACTGCATTTATTATTTATTTAGGTATTTATTTATGTGTTTATTTATGTATTCATGTATTTATGTATTTATTTAGTTAGTTAGTCACGCAAAACAAAACAGGAATGGAGTCTGGTCAACTTTTTGTTGTTGCAGATTCTCTACGATTGTTCTAAATGTCAGATATGTTTCATGTTTTTCCTCATGTTAAGTCACATGTTAAATCACACATTGCTGTGATTGGTTGTTTTTCATGTGATCGCTCTCACAGATCCACAGAGAAACCCAGGGTTAACTCATCGAGGTTAATCCGCTTCATCCAGACTGAGATTGTTTGGTTTTGTTTAACTGTGTTGGAGAGACATATAGAGAATAGGTTCAGCTAGTTTTGTAACACAGGGCCCAGAGTCTTCATTTCAGAAGTCTAAAGAGGTCAAGGGAAGACTGTTGCACTCGTGGGGATCTTTATAACAGTCTCTGAACATGTGAAGTCCAAAAAGGTTGATTTGGTCTTCCACAGAAGCTGACTTATCTCAAAAGTTTCTTGTGTTTTGTTTTGTTTTGTGAATGTTTCAACAGCTAACTTCCTGCAGTCTTCCACAAGATGTTACTGTGACATATCGTGTCAGTTTATACAGGTTTTATACGGACCGTGAGAACAAGAAAATAACAGACAAACTTGAAGCTGGGAGAGGCCTAAACAACCTAAACACATATAACTGCAAAACTGGATGTAACTTCAAAACAGTGGCTAATTATTCCGAACCAACAGATGGATTTGTGAAGCTGTTTACTGTACACGTCCTGTTTACAGACGCATCATCCTCCGCTGTGGGTTTGATGAGTAAAAACAGCAGTCACATGAAGGTCGTGAGAGCTGACGCATCCTGTTTATCTGCGTACATTTGGCAGAACACCTGAAGCAGTCTCAGAGATGACATCACCCGCCGTCGCTCCGGTGGCTGATGGGAAGGACGAACACCGGCGGAGATGCGCACGGACGGGATTTATGACTGGGGTTTGTTTTACGGATTATGTGCAAAAATAAGTGTTACGAAGGACATCTGCTCCGAGGAAATTAACACGGCTGTAAAACCCCGACGCGATGTTTGGAGACGGCACTTTTACACTTTTTTGAGCTTGTCATCACATGAAAAGCAACCATTTGTCAAAGTGTTATCTTGAGGAAAAATTAAAGAGCAGTAGACGGGCAATAAACAAGCACTAACTCTGAGATTTTACTGTTTTATTGTTCCCTCTGGTGGATTGTGTTCTGTCAAGATGCCTCTTTTATTCTGCTGCAGTGTTGGATGTGTCACTCGCTCTGGCATCTCTAGGATAACAATCATGAGAAATTCAGGTGCAACAGTCTTGTACTAAAATAAGGTAAGAGTTGCAGTTGTTAAATGTTATCCTTCAGCTAAATACAAAACAGGACTTAACAGTTTACTGTGTGTTGAAACAAAGGCAAAAGACCAAAACATTACTTTAAAGGGACAGAATACATGAATAAATGAATGAATTTTATTGTTGTGTCATCACACACCACAAATTAAACAAAAGACTAGCGTTAGGTGCAGTAAATACAGTACAACAATGACAATGACAACAAAACAAAACATTTCATCCGTTTCTTCCAGGCTTTAGTCACAAATGCATCCAACTTACAAATATTGAAGTTAAAAAACCACTTCATCCTATTGTCTTCAGAACATCTCAGGATTGTCTGCAAATATTTCATTGATGAATGTTGCTCTAAACTAAAAAAAAAAATTGATTTGTTTTAAACTTTTTCTTTTCTGTCGCCGAGAGGAGGGTTCCTGTTCTTAAATGTTTCAGTAAAGATCTCTGATTCTTGGTTAAATTTACTTTTGCATAATATTCTGTCAGAAATATGTCCTTTATTTGGATATATGTCCTTAATTTTGGTTTTCATATTATGTTGTTTGACTAGTTCTCTTCAAAAACAGAGTAGTTTAGTTCTAAGCACATTAATGCAGAGGGTTAAATTCTTGCTCATAATATATCTACATTACACTTACACACTACATTTACATACAGTAAAAAAAACCTATGAATGTCCTAATGAACATTATAGTGTTGCTCTAGATTTTACTGATGGATCTAATGAGTTCAGGAAGTGCAAAGGACTGTTTCATTAAGATAAAGATGAATGTGGCTTTGCCTGTGTTAAAATTGGTCTTGCAACTTTAAAAATGTTGAAGAAAAAATAGATTTAACTCATAAAAACCCAGAGACAGAGCTCAGAAGGAAAAATGTGTTTTATTTTGCAAAAAGTCAGGCTGTGGCGGCAGGAAGAAGGCTGGCTTCTTACGAGATGGGGTTTCTTTGGCGGAAACAGCTGAACATCAAGAAGTAGAACAGAAGAAAAGACACAGGTGAGTCCAAAATTTACCGACACGAGCTTTTAGTGGACCAAACCAGGTTTCTGTGAGCAGCGCTACATGAGAGTAATCTGTCAGAGCGAAGGAGTGAGAGGCGGGCTTTTACAGACGGACTCATCAGAAGAATGGGAACAAGTGGGCCTCATCCTCGCCTCCTGCCACTCACAAGCTCTGAAAGGAACAGAAAATACAATAAAAACACAGAGAGGAGGGAGAAGAGGAGCAGAAAACACAAATACTCAGAATCCCATCTTCTCCTCCAGCAGTGCTCACTTTGTCCTCTCTGTGCAGCAGTAGAACAGAAAGTGATGGGTTTTTTTTGCAAAGAGTTTTATTTTGATCTTGACATTCACTATTCCCAAAAATGTTACAAAATGCACCTTATAGTGACATTTATATACTCTGTTTTACATATTTTAATGTGTAGGTCTAAGTGTTAACATCAACCTGTCCAGGGACTGTAGGTGGAAATGAGCAATTCAGCTAAAACCTGGCACTAAACATATTTCCTGATTTAAGGTTAATGTATTGTGTGCACTGTCCCTGATAAAATAAATAAATACATTCAATGCACCATTCTGTTCAATGAATTTGTCTGGTCTGTGTCCACTGGAGTTTCAGAGAGAAGTAACAATGGATGTAGACTAGACTTTGAACAGAAAAGAAACCAATCAGAGAAACAAAGTACCTCAAAAAACCCTTTTTACATAAACAGTTGGGATTGAAAAAACATAAAAATGTGCTCCTTTTACTGGTTTTATTTATTGTTTTGTCTGGAGTTACCTAAAAAACTGACAATAAGATAACAATATAATCCATTGTAATCTCTCGTCGTAAAAACCCCAAAACAAATTGCACGTCTTTATATTTAATAGGCCTCTGTTTAATGGCGCCAATGGTTGGGCCGATGCTCGGTGATGAATATGAACCGGTGACTCTCCATCTCCACCATTCCTCACACTAATTATCTTCCCAGAGTGTTTCTGCGCAGAATGGCGTGAACTCTGGGTGTTGCCGGTGAATAATGCTTTTCTAATGGCAATATTAACCTTCTGCACACAGCGAAGTGCTTAATGTCGTCTATGATTAAGGCGTGAGAGCCGTGATGTCAGAGTTCAGAGGCTCGAGGCGACGAGAGGAATCATCAAGACCGAGAGCTGCTGGTGTTTTAAACGGGACAGAGCGAGGCCAGCGTTGACGGAGTTGACTGTGTTATCGCTCGATGGGACGTCTCTGAGGGCAAACACACGCTGCCCCGGCTTTTAAATACAGCTTTGAAATGCCACTCACAAAAGGTAATTATGGTCACATTCAATTAAGATAATGCACATGTTAATTTAATTTAAAGTCGACAAAATCCATTCAATAAAAATTAAGCTGAAAGCAAGTAGTGACCTGTGTTTTTTTTCGCTCTGTGTCTTGTAAAAGCTTCCAGCGCTGTTGAATATCATTAAAATTGAAGGTTCATTTTTTTTTTGCCCTTAAAAAAGTCATGTTGTATGTGCTTCATGGAATAATGGAATTATGTTGTGGAGACTTGCTGAGGTACAACCCATACAGGCTCTCACTGAAAATCAATTTAACATAAATTGTTAAAGCTCCACTCCCTGATTTACTTTTTTTTGTCCCTGTCTCAGACTCCACTCTCCTCCAAAAGCAGCCTATGGACCTCTCCTCTTTTAATAAAACAAAATAATAATAATAAAAAAACAGAACAATTTTTCCTCCAAAAATTACTAATACATTTCATCAAGCTGAAGTTTAGAGTTTAGCGTTAGCTTAGCTGTGACTTCAGCGTCAGGACGACAGTTTCTCTGTTGATGCTTTTCCTTTTAGAGCTGTTTCTCTGTGTTAAAAGACATCTTCATATTTTGTCCAAAATGAATTTGCTTCCTATGATTGACAGGTCATGACTGATTGTAGTTACACAGTGTGAATTGTTATTCCTTTAGAGAATTGCAAAAATCTCAGTGTGATGGAGGAAAAAAGCCTAGAAATCCTTATTATATCTTTAGGATAATGCCAGTTTGTTTAATAAACATATCCACAAACAAGTAGTTATAGCATCCCTACCATTCAGTGAATATGAGACTTTTCCACTAGCATTCACTGGACATACAACAACAAAATGGTCATGTGACTTCTATTTACACAATAGCTGTAAATGAGTTTGTTTTAAAAAACAAACCATATTTTTGGGACAATATTGCTCAGAGACGTGACAATCTACAAAAAAAGATCTAAATCACAACCAACATTTAGCCACTAAAAAAAATAAATATTTTTTTGTTTTTTTTGTAAGCAAGTAAAGTACAACTAAAAGCACTTGAAGGCCCCTCACATTTCAACACATTTAAATCTATTCAGGATTTTGACTAAAAGCACTTAAAAACAGTTAACAACCTACATCCACTTAAAACTTGAGTGAATCCAAACCCACTTAAGCCTGTTACATTAGTTCAAATATGTTAAAACCACTTCAGCTCAATTTGACAATTTTAATTTGTTGAAAGAGAGCTTACACACAGTAGTCCATAAATGACTGTAGCAGTGATATATATAAGTATGTGGCGTGTAACAGAGGCTCTCAGATCAGAACCACGGAGCCCACTTGTACAATCCTCCAAACAGCACAGATTTCATGTGGAAACGCAGCCACCAGAGCGACATGTTTCTGCATGGCTGCTGTCGCTATCACTGAAACCTGTGTCTGATGTGGACTTTCTGTTCATGCTCCAACAACAAACACAACAAGCTACCAGTCAGAAGCAAAAGTTCTCCAGCAAGTTCGCCAACAGCCGGGCGTCTTGTATATCCTGAGTAACTCTAGCTTCATACAATTTCTTTTGATAATTTGTCTGTTTAAGATGAAACTTGCAGTTAGTCAGTTTTCTGCCATTCATTCATTCATAATGTTCTTTATCATTGGAATATTTCCTTAGGATTTTTACCCCCAGTTCACTGTGTGGTCCAGCTTTTATCCACTGGCAGCGTCCACTCAGAAATGTTAGAAATGCTGTTGAGATCAGACATTTAGACAAACATGAGGAAGTAAGATCTTTTCCACGAACGGCTAAAGGCAATGATGATTCAAGCGCACACTCCTGCAGACTTATAGTTCCATCACTGAACTCACTTAAGAACCTTCACCTTTTCTCAGTTTCACATTGACTTTTTATTGCACCATTTTACCCTGGTTCCTTATCTCCAAATGAGTTATACAGTCTACTAATTGTACAGTATAGTCATCCAAAAGTGATCAAAATGGAGTGTAAAGTGTGTTTTTTTTTACTTCATTTCCTTTCTTGCTCCATTTTTAGTTGGCCTTTATTACCGCCGAATGGAAATAACCCATTAGAGCTACAGTCCTTCAGTAATTTTGACCCAGTCGCAAAAATAACTGCTTTTAAACAGCTGCTGCTTTTCTATTAAATCCCACGCTGATTTGCTACGTGGCATTTTCAAGTTTAAAATAGCCCCCGACTCACACTGTGTCAGATGTTAGTGACTTTGACAATATGCGAACAGATAACTCAACACTTTGTAAATTATTTCAGGAGGTGTCAGCCAACATTATGTCGGTCGGTGTCTAGTGGCCACTTGCTGCTTCGGGAAAACCCACTGTGTTCAGAAACAATAAACACAGAAAACAACAGAGGCGTGTAAAAACCCCGAGGAGGTTCACGGCGAGACAGTTCCTTTAGTCTGAGTGGATTTCTGGCCTCCTGCTGCTCGGTTCCTCTCTCTGTTGCTTAAAAATGAACCACATACTTCCTTGCTTTTTTGGTTCAAAGTTTGACATTTGGCATCTCTTTGTAGAATCAGACAGAGTCGCAAATTGAATTCTCTTTGTACATCCATAAAGCGCCATTCTCACCGAGATGAAGCGTGTCGGTATATCAGCGACGATTCAGAGCCCTCAGACAGATATCAGGATGCGCCGCGTTCGCGAAGGTAATTTGTCCCGTGCTCAGCCTTTAGAAACTCTCTTGTCGGGTCATGAATGCGACGCGTTTGTAATTCGTAAAGCTCGGGTCACGAGGGGCGCTTCAGATTCACGAAGGTACAATCCCTTCTCGGTTCTGAAAACGCTGAACAGACGCGTGGAGCCAAAGATGACATTTTACATAAACAAATAAATTGTATTCCCGGCACAGTGCACATTTCCGCTTATGCACAAATGTTAATGGAAGAATAATATTACATCTGAAAGACTCACAGAGAGGATTTATTGTGTTGTTGTTCCGACAGATTTCAGGAAATATAAAAATCTGCCTCTTTGGTTGGAGACAGACGCGTCCTGGAACGGATTCACTCGCTCAAGGTACATAATTAATGAAACACTGCAGGTTTGGAAACTCAGAACAGCACCCACACGGCTCCAATCATCATTCAGAAACACTCAGGAAATTCAGATACCAATAAATATGTGATTAAGAACGTATTTCATATTACAAAACTGTTGCAGCCTGTCCAGCCCAAACCTGTCACAAGTTTAACAAAATTAGGTGGTTCTATAACAAACCTCTGTCGACTGAAATCAATCCAAATGAACCAATTATAACCAGGGCAGGCTTTTTAAAAAGGTTTTGTTTCTCTGGTTGTACAATGATGAAAAAAAGGTTTTCAGATATCCTTAAAATTTTACACAAAATCTCAAATATCACCATGAAATATTTGTGGAAAAATCTTTTTTGTTTTCCAAAAGGTGTGGCTGCATTGGACAAACACGTGTTCATTGTTTACAAGAAAAACTTACAAAACTAAATTCTTGACAGTTTCAATATGTCAGTTCAACAAATAACAGAGAATGTGTTTCAAAACTGAACAAAAAATAAACTAAAACAAAATGCATTTGAAGAGCTAAGAGTGATTCTTAGTGCAATATTTCACAAATGCATGGGGTGTCCAAAACCTTTTTTATGTATGTTTTTAAAATTGCGTCAGCCCAGAGTCACATTATGTAGCTTAAGCTGAATTCTGATTGGTTTGTCTATCTAAATCGTTTTTGAAGCAAACTTTCCAAACTTATATTTGTTCCCGTTAATTAAAATGAAGAAGAGAGTAAATTCTCAAGAGAACTGAGGTATAACCATCTATTGTTGCAGTATCCAATTTATTCCCAGCTTTTTGTAATTTAAATTTAGAAAGTTGCACAATTTATAGACTCACTATTTAATATCCAAGGTGCGCTCAAAACTGGTGTCGTCTTGGTCTCGAACTCATTTTTACTCCGTCTTGAAAACCTCTGCCACTGGACTTGGGCAAAGATTGGACTTTTATTATTTGTCCCTGGGATCTAGTCCAATGTCAATCATACACATTGGTCTTGATTCGTTCCCAACCTGCCTTTGTCTTAGTCTTGGTCTCAATACTCTCTGGTCTTGACACAACACAATTAAGAATTCCATTTTCTTATAAATATTATTACTGTGTTTTAAAAACTAGACATCCTTACTTTTATAGAACATTGTTTTGAATGTGTTTCTGTTCTGGTCCAAGTATGGTCCAGTTACTGCAGTGTTTGGAAAGTAGACCTCAGTGGTGGAGCCAAAAGTCATGGGGTTACTAGTACAACACACAAGGTTAGTGGGACAGTATGAAACACTTTTGGAAGGCTTCCTTTGGCCCTAGTCCACCCAGCCCAGTTTTACCAGCTGTCCCTGATTATTAAAAAATGGTTGTAACTGTCAATACTGTACATCTGAATCATTTTTGAAAATGACTAATACATACCAGCTGTAATTCATCTCATGGACATCTTTTTGGACTCTGCAAAGACTGTCTCTAATTTCAAGGAAAAAAAAATCAATCTTAAACTCAAGGAATTTGGCACAACTTGTAAATCATGTAAGAAAGAGAGAGGTGAGGGAGGCCTATAACTCTTCTGAAGAAACGTCTACAGGTCTCCTGCTCAGCCTCAGACGAGGGTCATTTATAACCAAGAGCTTAATAGCATAATTAGGACATGGTTTATTAATAATAAAAATGAAAAATACAGCCAGACATGTCTCAGAAAATGCTAATATTGTCCTCTTTCTGCTGCTTTCAAAACACAAGCACACAAACTCTCTCTGATCGTACGTATCTTCCCTCAAAGCAAAAAGACCAAAATCCTATTGATTCTCTCAGACAGCCATCTCTGACCGAAATAAAAATGAAACGAGGTCAGGGCAATTTTCTCCAACACAAACACACATCCCGATAAACGCAGGCTAAAAATAGAGGCACCAATCTGATGGCTGGATGGAGTTTTAATGGAGTCCTGCATCGTTCCGACTGCTCTGCTGAGCTTCAATCACATTCTGTCTACCGTAACGCTGGCTCTGATTGCATTGATCAGGAGTCGCACAGTTTTAAATGATAGGCTGGATCCACAAACACACTGACAATCAACAGTCGACAGAAATGATAGCCTCTGACAACCTCAGGTCGGACTTTTGTGTTCCTCAGACGCTGATGGATGGGTCCTGACTCACTGACAACTGTTAAAAAATCAGCAATCATTGACCAGTCACAGGTTGTACTATTGTAAATAGTGTTTAAATTTATGTTTGCAACAGGTCCAGGCAACACAGCAACAAGATATCTGCTCTGAAAAGTGTTCCTAACAGATGAAGCTCAAATGGTCAGGACTTAGAGGCACATTCACTAACATTAACCACTTTTTTTGCATTCAAAAGTACATGAAATGAAGAATAAAACAGAGTGATAGAAGTAGCCGTCGTCTCACTTCTTCTACATATTCCAGAAATGCAACAGAGGAACATGACTTAAATAATTGCCACTGGGCTTAGATCTTAAGGTTCTACAAAGTGAGCAATTTGCCACTTCTCATAAACAAAGGGGGAATCATATGCAGCATATAATTAAAAATGTAATTAAGACGTCTGTAAACACGAAGCACATGTCATTCAGAACGCTCTCAAAAGTAAAGATCCATCAACACTGCTTCACTGTGAGTATCTTTTCTTTAGTTTACACCTGATACTTGAAAATGTGTTCCAGTGAAAGGCTAAAAAGGTCACTGCCGCTATTAGATAAATGCAAATGAAACAGTCCGTCATTGTTTTGCTGTAAATGTAACTTTTTCTGACAGTTCTGTTTTGGTTATTAATCAATTAACAACATTTTACCAATGAAAAGACACTTGTCCTTGTTTATTTGCCAATGAATAAAACAGAGTGAGAGACTTGGCGAATCACTGAGGGTTAATTGGAAACACCATTTGGTTTATCTTTAATCAGATTGTATCTATCCTTTCTGTTGTACTGTAAATGCGAGTTGTTTTCCTGCAAATGGATCAATAATTTGTTTTTGTTCATTTTATTTTATTACGCTGTATAATAACTGAGGCATATATGACAGAACATGAAAGAAGGTGCTCAATCTGTTCTGTATTTGTCATTTAATGAATTAATTAAGTGTCTCTGAATTAGTTTGGAAAAATTATTCGGCAAAGATGTCTGACTTACTGTGGCCATCATTTAGAAAAAGAAAAGAGCTTAAATCAGTGACTATTGGTGGAATAACTAGTCTAAATGTGGCCTTAGAGACATGTTTGTTTGAAATGGCATAACAACGAGGACGTATGGAAGAGAATCGAACTCTGTTTTATTCAATGCCCAATGCAATAACACAAGCAATTTTCAGCTAATCATTGTATTTATTTGCAGTATATTAACTTATGGAGCTCAGTCTGTTTCATTCACCATTAAATAAGAGACTGTTGGTGGACTAATTAGGTTTATTTTTGAGTGGGAGGGGCTTGTGCTGTTTTATTCAATAGCACACACTCTATTGATAGTATTGCCACAGATTTTCCCGTTATTTTCCTGTGCACTGATGAATGCTGGTGTTTAGTATTGACAGAAGGTCCCCTGTTGCCACAGAGCAGGAAACAAGAAGGTGGGAGTATCTCTGAATTATTAATGCTGTGGCTGGACCGGTTTATTGCCCATGTGTCAAACCCGCCTCAACAATTCTTCTTTGATGCTGCAACACATCTTTTTTTCCTTTCCCTCTCTCCTTTCTTTTCTATAACATATCTTGCGTCTTACCCTTTCACAAGCTGCACAATATCTGCACTCAGACGTAAGGTCACGGCACTTTTTCTAATGTTAACTCTGGTTGGAGTATATCACAGAGCCACCAACGCGCTGCAGCCATGACCTTTCCTCTGCTAAATGACTTTAATTCAATTTTCCAGTCAGTCGATCATTACTACACAAAGTGACTGCTCACACACTGCCTTTTTCTTATTAATATGAGAAGAGTCTGGTGAAACAGCACTGAAAACATACGAAGGAAAGGCATATTCTTGAATAAAATTAAACTCCCAGCGCTTATATTCAGGCTGCAATCGGTGTCTAAAATAATTTGGGCTGGAGAAATTACATTTGTCGGGTCAGTTTGTCAAAAAAAACCTCAAAAAAAAACAACAAGACACGCTGCTAAATGGAGAATTCAGCTTTAAGAGATTACCGGAGGTTCCTGGAAAAGAATAAAGTATATGCGTGATTTGCAAAGATTTAAATATTCTGTGAGGTTTTAAATGACACAAATTCACACAAATTGACATTTAAAATAGTCAAAGTTCTGAACCAAAAAAAAATTTGTTAATAATATTTTTTAAGTTATTTAATTTTAAAAATGTTTCTCTTTGAAGTTGTTTTTAAGTTATTTATATATTCTTTTTTGTGTTACGAAAGCGGGGTTGAAAAAGGTGAATAAAAAAAAATAAAGTTAATTATAATATTCTTTCTGTTAGGTGGAGGTTTTTTGTTTTTATTTAAAGTTGACAAGTTGTGCAATTAATCCCAATAATTATAGCAAGATTAATTTGTTCTTTTTTTTGATACACTTCAATTGAAATTTTTTTAAAAGGTTTGGGTGTTTCTTTGTTTTAATTGAATATTAGGGTGGGGTTTGGTTTTGTTGGAATAAATGTTTTTTTATGTTAATGTAGGGAGTTTGTAGACAACCCATTTATTTTTTTTTTCCTAGAACGGGAAAAGTTTTTTATATTTAACCTTTTCCTCCCCCTTGTTGTTGATGGAAGAGGGTTTTTTTTGGCGCTCGCCAAACTGCGGAAGCGAAAGGTTTGGGTTAGTTTCTCGATCTCTAACAAAGAAAGGCTGAGACCTTGTATTGTAGGAAATAAATGGCTGAAAATGAGAGGAAGAAAATGGCAGGGGGGAGCGAGACGGGGGGGGGAAGGGCGTTGGATGGTGGGGATATCAGAGCTCTCCCCCTAGCGGCTTTGGGTAAACCCCGTGGAGTATAATGAACGAGAAGTGGAAAGAAGTAGGGGGTTAGTGGTGTGCTATCTGGCGGGGGCGGAAGAAGTAAATAATTTCAACTTCCTTCTTCCCTTGTCTTCTCTTTTTACTAGTGCTTGGGTTGTGGGTTTGTCAAAAGTGGGAACTATATAAGTCTGGCGACCGTTTACCTCCGTCGTCATTCTGCGAACATCTGGCCCGTATCGGAAATGGCAGCTTTGTCTCTTATTTCTTGAAAGTGATTTGTTTATTTTTTATTATTATGGGAAGCTTTTTTTGTTTATTTGTCGCTATTCTGTGCCGTGATATTTCCAAAAAACACAATCCGTTTATTAAATATGCCACCGCCGTAACTATGATAAATTGAACGGCCTCTTTGAAAACGAGCCAGTTTTGTCACAGAAACCAACACATCTCATCTGGAAATTTTACAGTTAGATAAAATGTAATTGTTCAAAATTGACAAATAAAGAGGAAGGTAACAGAGATGGAGCTGGGTTTGCTTCTATGTTGGAAAAAAAACTAAAGAGACAACATAGTATTGAAGTTTTTTTTTTTTTATTTACTCAAAATATCATACTAACATGAAAAAAAGAAGTTGGTTGTATCCATTTCTTTTTTATAATATGTTTAGTGCTACAATAAATAAAATTAGAGGTGCTTTGTTGTGTGCATCATGTCAAATAGAGACGTAGCGACTGTCAAACTCCTGCCATTCATAAAAACAGAGGAACGCTTAAAGCCCGCCCTGTTTTAATTAAACGGTTGTGATTGGTCGCCATGATTGAACCAAGGCTAGTCATGCACCCACAAATACATCTGCAAGAAAAAAAACATAATTAAAGTGCTGTTATTGGTTAAAAGGAGCAGAACTGGACTTATTGTTGGATACAAGAGCTGCTGATGATGTGGTGTTGTTGTTGGTGATTTTTTATTCCTCAAATTATTCCTTAAAATCTTTCTAAATGTATCTCTTGGTGGAGGTTTGAGTCAGAATAACTCCTGCTTCCTCTGTCGAAGCTTCTCGAGTCAGATTCTCCAAACGAAACTGATTAATCTTTTCTAAGTTCTGAGGAAAATTCTCTGGACCTTGAAGACATTACTCACAAAGGTTAACTAAGTGTTCTCCGGAAATCATAATCTGGTTGCTCAAATATCATTATAAGAGGAAAATTGGGTTAAAATGTTGGGTTCAATTAAATAAAATAAAGGAATTAAATAGAAATATGGATATGAGGTGGATTAAATGATTCAGATTGATTTCTTGCATTTGTTTTCATTTTGTTGCATTACTGTATTTCATTTTTTTCTTTGTATTTTCAATCGACCGGTCCACCTTACAACCTCCAAAACTGGACTTTGATTTACCCGTTAACAGTGGCAGAAAAACAGCTCCATATCCATCTATTGTTTGAAACAGTGGTATCCATTATTCATTTCCACTAACACAATCAACAAGTGCAGATATCGTGCTTCATATTTGCCCGAAGCGCTAATG
>JAWCTZ010001114.1:0-24308 GCA_036850595.1 Rhyacichthys aspro | reverse complement strand
GCAGCCAGGTTCCCCAGGTATATGTCTGCCACGCTGCAGGGCTTCCTCTGGAGCAAGAAAACAGTAAGCACCAGGCAGTTCCCCACCAGCCCCATGATGCTCACCAGGCCGAGGTATGACGGCTGCAGCCAGACAGCAACAGCCAGCCTCTGTGTAGTTCAGACACAAGTCCACATTTGGGTCCAGCCACAGAGTTGCATTGTCATTCATTGTAATCTGTAAAAAAACAGAGTGTTATACTGTGTACTGTGCTATATTGATATCTACATGCTGAAGGATACAATTAGCACAGAGACTTTAATCAGTGTGTCTCTAACGTCCACGACAATACTATTCCAAAGAAGTTAAGTAAAATAAAAATATTTTATCAAGCAAATGCCATGCAAAGTTTAAAGTTGGAAAAAAAAAGGCTTGGGCTGAGAAATTAAGTATAAGCTATATATTTTACACCATCATTTATTTTTTTGCATTCCTATTCAACAACTAACTTCAATCATTCTGCTATTATATAAAAACAGGATTTATTACAACAATTATACTCAATTCAACAAAGTAATGGCAGATTTAAAAAATAAATAAAAACTTAATGACATAACATTTTCCAATAATATGTGTTTCCCCTTCACTTCAATTGACTACTTCATCCATCTGTGAGGCACCACCTTTATCTAAATATTTTTAGATATTAAACTAATTTGCGGCTCACCTTATCTCTGTGGATTGACCCCTTCCATCCAGTTGTGTTGTTGAGCGTTTAGCCGATCAGCTGGTTTGTCTGTTTTAGAGAGCTCTGGTCTGCTCACTGTTCATATACAGACCCAGAATCGTCAGCCTGATGTCAGAACTTGCCTGTTCCTCCTCAGCTACTGTTCATGTGGAGACTATTTACAGCCCACGTATGTTTACCACTGACTCACTCAGTAACTGCAGGCAGTGACAGATCGTGGTTTTTTAGGGAGGGGCCATGAAGCGGCCACATTTTTTTACAGAGGGGCCAACTATTTGGTCAACATTTGATGCGCATTTACGTAGATTTACTAGTCACTTGTCTAAACACTTACTTATCTAAATACTTTTTTTTTTCCCTCGGGTAAATTTTTAACAGACCATAAACAAACCATATTCAGGTGCATTTTAACAGGTGTTGCATAATATTTAGCTGGCTACAGTTCAAGGTGAATTCTTTTCCTTTCCGCTTTTCCCTTCAGGGTTCACCACAGCAAAACATCTGCCTCCATTTAGCCCTGTCCCTCGCATCCTCTTCTTTCAAACTCATCTTCATGTCCTCCTTCAATCCATCCATTCACAGTTTAAAGGTGAATTATGGGTACAATTTGTTATTTTTCTGGCCTCAGACCACAGGAATTAGCAACACATTTATCAATTAAAATGAATATTAAAATCTACTAAAAAGGTGCATGTGTCAGCTGCTCAAAACTCATACCTGACACTTAACCTGCAGGAGACACAGGTGGATCTGAGGTGAACCACAGTCTTGCATTGAGTCCAGTGTGAGTAAAGACACAGTTTCAAAGTTATGTCTTACCCAGTCTCGTTGGCCGACTTAACACTTACTCCAAGTTCTCCATTTCCCTCACTCTTTTCAGAAATCTCTCGTCCTATCTGTTGTGTTTAGCTCCTAAATAGGGCTAACCAGTCTTTTTTTAATAAGTTTCTCCAGATCCGCTCAGTAATGGGTTAAACCATTTCCTCACGGGGTTGGGGGAATATTGATTTAACACTAAATAAATTTGTCATAAACAAATGAAGTGAGAATAATAAAACTCTAACAACATATTGTAAAATATAACTTAATCTTAGGAGAGTCTGACATTTTGAGGGGCAGGTGCTTAACCAAGAAAAAAGGGCACTTCTGCATATTGCTAAAAGAAAAAGTTATATACAGTACACTACAGTATCAGAAATCTTGTCTTAAATTAGTAATAGTACTAATTTCACTGTAGTCATTTACTGGAGTAATCCCACAAAATTTTAAATAATTATTAGGTCACACAGAACATCAGTATTTATTTAGTATCAGTCATTATTAATGTTAAACCAAACAATTGTGCAAAATGCTTTACTCAACAGCAGTGGGTCTTTTCACACCGAATGTGTTGATCTAGGCCTATATAATACACTATAGTCTTTATAATGTGCAGACATGGCACCAGAAGAACCAATATTTAGGCTAGTTATTAAAATATTAAGATCCTACTGGCCAAAATGGCTTGTAAGAGTAATTGTTTTAGTCAAAATAGCAATCTGCCAGCATTTGGCTAGTTGGATAATGTTGTCTCATGTCTATAACCATAAACATGGAAGTGAGAATATATATTTATTATAAATATTTGGGGGCTAAAAGGTTAAAAGCAGGGGTGCCCACACTTTATCGGCTTGCGAGCTACTTTCAAACTCACTAGGGTCCGGAGATTTACCTATAGATTTCAATTATGTATATATTTGACATCTTATTTTTATTTTTTTTTCCTGCATGCTCTTAGCTTATAGTTTTATATATATATATATATTATTCAGTATTTTATGTTTCATGTTGCACGACAGCAATGAGAAAAATTCCTAGTCTGTGAACCTACACTGACAATGGCAATAAAATCTTTCTGATTCTGATAGGTGCAAGAGCAGAGTCTTTTAATCAAGGTTATTACTATAATTTGATAACTAGTTCAATAAAATTAGACTATAATAAAAAAAAAAAACACGTTCAACTTGATAGAAAGAAAGAAAGGAAGAAAGAAAAGTAACACTTTTATCTCGCATCGCTGCAGTTGATTTATTATGGACTTACACTGGCTACTTAAATGTCATTACCACAAAAACCTGTCATATTGTTCAAAATGATCATATTAGTATTACATCTCGCTCTTAAACATTATTTGTCTCATTTTGGTGAGTGACAGGAGCTCCATGGTAACGCTCAGGGGCAGGGCTTCAGCTTTAGACAAAGGTGAGCTCTTTTGGCTCAATATCTAACAAAAAGTACTTTATGGAGGATGGAAACAGAGTGGACAGATAGGATAATAACATTATGGCTGTACCGGTCTCCTCCTCTATATCTTTCTTCGAGTGGGTGCGGGGCGGGCAGCAGCTTCGTCGTCGGCTCGTAATGTGCTGCTACGCCGCCGCAGCGCTGTTTGCTACACAGCCGCGATAACTGGAAACAAGTGGCTGAAATGCGGCTGGTGTGGTCCAGGTGACTGATATTATTCTGCTGTAACTCATGAGTACCAACTCCCGTGTTGTTACATGTGCGCATTCCCGCATTCATTGCATCAAACCAGCGCTAAATGCGAGCGAGACATTACTCTGTATTTAGGGAGGTAGGGCTCCGCGGTCGACTCAGTTTGCGTGGGCGATCGACTGGTCGATCGCGATTGACGTAATGGGCACCCCTGTTTAAAAGTATTTAGGCTATAAAGTATTGGTGCTATCCTTATGTTATTGTATGTATTTTGTTGAATGTAATTGAACTGTAGCTCACAATATCCAGATGTTTATGAGATAGTTCACGTGTCTACAACACTGTTATTGACCTCCTCATTTGAATAAAGTGGATTATATTATTTGGTGTTATCCTTCTGCCTTCTGTCTTCACACAGCATTCAGAGAGTCATCCTGCAGTTCTATGTCCTCATCAGCTATCACCTCATATGTATGACTTTGTTAAAGTGTACCTCTTGTATTCTGGACTTGGACTGCGGACAGCATTGTGGAAACAGTTTGAGGGTGCTATTCCCATGCTTCTATCTGTCATCTCAGCCATTTTATTGTGTCAGCTCACATAAATTGTTTGAGATCCAGTTTCCAAATCAGCGTAAACTCCAAGAAGAAACTCCATAGAAGGCCACAATTTAGCTGATACAATACTTTAGAATGTGTCAGTAGAGCTGTTGTATCACATATTGCTCAGAAATGCAGTGACCAAATGTTTTACATTAGGGACTTCAGAGCTAGACTGAATTAGACTGAACTGGTTTTGACAAATGCCCAGGGTCTGCTGGAGGTTTTTACCCTGTTAAATAGTTTAGTTTCTACTTCACAGTGCATTGAGTACAAGTTGTGACGAATGTGTGTTTGAATGTAGTAACATAAACTGAATTAGAAACTTTTAGAAGTGTTGTGTTAAAATAAGTGAAATATTGTAAAAAATTTCTTCTGAATTCTTTCTTAGTGCAGACAGATGAAAGTGGATAACATTAACAAACCTCTTTGATAACCGCTGAGGAATGTTTACACAACCTCACGCACACTGCCAGGAACAGTTCTGTATTACAACATCTGAGCCAGCAGATGCATTAGATTTGAGTTTATCATACTTTATACAAAAAGATCTACATTCGATTTATGCAAATAAGAAATTGTCAATTTTACTTTTATTTATTCACTTGAATAGTGACTTCTCACTGCACAGTGTGCCACTGTACTTAATTCTAAATGATGTTAGTATTTATTAACAGGTTCAGTTCTACCTAATTTAACACTTGACATTTGGTGATACATCATACTACAGGAAGTAAATTACTAGTTAGTTGTTGCATTACGTATATGCAGTACAGACATATGAACACGTTCAGTTCAAAAGTCACATCCCTTTAGACTGAGAACTACATTAACAGTTAAAACCTGGACAAAGATTACAATGATGACAATTTAAAAAGTACATTTATTTCTATTGAATATTATTCCATTCCTAATTAGAAATATGTTGTCTGTTATTGTAGAGTTTTGCTTTACATAGATATTTACAGGTGCTGCCACACCTCATATCACACAATATATATGTATTTGGTATTTCTTTGATTTTGTTCCTCTGAGAGATTTTGGAATGTCTGTCCATAGCTGTCTGCTTTCTCCAAGTCATATGTGGGTTGTGCGTCATGCAGCACCAGGCTGGATTTGATGACTTACGGTTTTCAGCTTATCTCCTTTAGTATTACTATACTCATGTGTGAGACCAAACACAGACAGAGGCAGCAATTACTGTTACCAGACAAGAATAATCATAACCACACACTCACAAAAATATGCTCAGTTCCATGAGCCAGTACCTTCTCTTTATTTTTTGTAATCAGCTGTAAAATACTTATATTTGTAGAATAATGTAACTATCAGAGCAAGGTGACATGCTAAAACTCTAGTTGTTCTACCTTTGTAAATCACCACAAGTGATGCTGAGCTCTATTTAAGTAATGCCGACCTTATTTTTAAAAAATGACATAAGGGCTCATAATAAAATGGGCTCGTGTGATCACAGTGCTGTCGATGAATCTGACTTGTTTTAATGCGGTTCTTAAGACTCACCTGGTTGGGGTAAAAGCCTGACCACCACTAGTGGTCCGTGGCTCAAAAAATCTGTATTTTATTAGATTTTTCATTTTATAGCTGATTGTGATCTTTCCTTCAACATTTTGGATTAAAGTTGAGCCCAGTCCCACTGACTCTACATTATCTTGAGTTTTGTTACATTTACATTATAAGTATAAATTAATGTTGACACTGTGGTGGAATCCAGTGGAAGTTTAGTCCATAAACGTCCAAACCCCTGATCAAAGAGTGTGCTTCTCCTGTTGCAGTGCTCAGTGTGTCCTCTTTGGACAGTTGTAAGAACAGGAACCTTCACTTGGCTCTGTGGAGTTAAATGTTGATGCATGAGTGACTGGACCCTACAGTCTTCCATTACTGTGTGTGTGTGAGTATATGCATGTTTTACTGATAAAAGTTTTAGCTGTGTAACAGTTTTTGCTTTTAACAAATTTAATTTTAATAAAGACTAACCACAGCAAAAACCTAATAACAGCGACCATAACCCTGACTGTATTAACTCAAGATAATACCTACATGCATCAGATCTTGTTGTGTAAAATATATTCTAAGGTGTTGCATTTATTATACAGTCTGCCTGGTCTACAAAATGTCGACCTATATTCCTGATAGTCACAATTGATAAGAATCAAAAGTTCCCATGAAATTCCATAAGAAATAAATGCGGGCCATTTTTAACTCATCTATGGAAGCTTGGGTTAGTAATACAAAATCAAAACTATATATATTTGCAATATTGATGCATCACAATTAATTTTTTCTGCTGATAAGAGGATAGTCATTAATCATAGAGTGTTTCTCTTGGCATCAGCTTATACCATGTCTTTATAGAAACTGCTGTGCACAAATTTTTAATGTGTCTTTTCCTTCTTGACACTTTACATTGTTTAATTTCATATACAAACTGTCCTTGCTAACTTGCTGTATTTCCATTCACAATTGTTACACTTTCACCGTTTTTGCATGGTAATTGTATAATATTCCCATTGTACTGACGACTTGACTAACTTCTATAACACATCCTTTGTAAGTTCTTACATCTTAAAGAGATGTTCTATCTGGTCTTTGTTTAGTCCTGGGTCTAGTCTTTAAATAGTCTTTTTAAGTGAATTGCCAAGTAATGGAATAGTTGCAAGAAAAAGTAATTCTGAACAGTACATACTTGATCCAAAGTTAATATAAAATTAACTGTCAAGTAAAGCAACAGTTGCATGAAAAAGTAATTCTGATTTGTCATTACTGAGTAGTCAAGTAATGTGAATCGGTCTAATATAAATACATTTACTTGTAAGTAGGGGGTAAGTACTGCAAAATGAAACAACCTTGTTATTTCAACAAACAATGACACTTTTAACAGAACATGGAATATACAGAGCATTCCGTTTTCCATGGATTTTCCAAGTAAGCAGAACAAATTACAGTGTAGATATACATTACAAAAACATAGTTCTGACAAATGTCTTTTTCTATTCTTAAGCTGTATACTAAAACATATTGCACCATGCAACTTTAAGATCATTGCCTGTCTTTTGCAAATACAGAGCACTCTGACGACTAACAAGATGAGATAACTAGACCATCCAAAATACTAAATATGTATTTTAAATATGTATTTTATTTTATCAAACATTGATTTGTGCATTGAGTTCAACTTTAATTTCATCAATTAGTAGATATAGGGCATTTGGAGGAAAAAAAATTTAACTTTTCAGCCATTTCAGAAAAGTGGACTGAAACAACAGGCACGGGGCAGTCAAAAAGATGTACATTACAAATATACTCATGCATATTATTAAGAGATACAAAATGCTCATAAAATCAGGTTTTACTGTGTATTACAAATTTTGCATGCAGTTACAAGATTTTATCAATTACCATAGAAATATAAAAAAGGCCAAGGCTCATATAACTTAAACAGAAATCTTTTCACATGTACAGCTTTAAAATTATTTCACAAACACATTAAGTTTATTCAGTACACACTGAAGACAAGGTGAGGTGGTGGAGCAGGATGGATGTTTTTTTTCCACAACATGGAACATTCATTACATGGTTTAGTTGGAGCAATAACAGCTTTTTAAATAACACTTGTCAACATCTTTTCAGAAGGTGAATGCATATACCACACCCACAACAACTATGTTCCCAATGGTAGCTGTAATTGCGACCCAGAGCCAGATGGCGTCCTGTGACCTGGACTGAGGCTCCTCAGCAGCGCTGCGAGCTGCCATAGAGGCTGTGTGCACACTGACAGAGGAATTGAACAAAGACTGGTCAGTGCTATAGTCATCTGTGGGAGAGGAGTCCATGAAGGCACCAGTCATCACTGGGATCTATGGGGAAAAAGAATTGAGAAGAAAGTTACAGCTTTCTTTCAGTGGTTACGACCTAAAATGCATGAGACAGTTCAGGCACTAAAGACTTTGCTGCTGGTTTGTGACATAAATTTAAAGTTTTAAAAAGTAAGTAAATTAAAAGTCCAAATGGGACAATTTAAAAATGTGAAACCTGTTCAAGCTTCAGTGGCAGCTCTTTGGTGTCACTTAAAACTCCAGTACCTAATATATTTTTCATCTAGTTGAAAAAAATGGTTTAGAGCCCATATAGTATATTGCAAAAAATCATGCTATATGATGCCATCTGCTGCTTATTATAAGCAATTTTAAGAAATGAACACTCAATAGGAGCAACTCCAACGCAGGGACAGGGAGTTCTTGGCCACTCACAAGCCTACTGACGCCCAGGGACTTAACAGAGAACCCCATTGGCTGTTGCTGTACAATGTTTTTGCCATGGTCTGCACGTGCACAACTGGTAAACAGAGACAGCATGGCGGCCGAAGTCTCAGAGGGCAAGGTAGCTATTCCTGCATTAACTGTTACTGCATACACTTCTAATTATAAACAAAGGAAAACAGAAGGAGTAAAGAGACCAGAAAAGCGCAAATGGGACGGTAAAAGAAATAAAACGCGAATAAATATTGGAACCACATTCCAAGAGAGAGAGAACTACGCGACTGCATTGGTCTAAAATTGGACTCTGAGCTGGCTGCTTATCTTCTAGACTGGTAACTAACTTTCTATTCACTATATTTTTATTAGCATGGTGGTCAGTTTCTCTTGTCTTGTTACATTTTAAACGAATTGCAAACAGATGTAAGCCTTACGTTGCTAGGGCTTAGCCTTATGTTGCTAATGCTAATATTGCTAGTGTGACCGAACGAGGGGGTTAAGGTTACAACTCTCACCCACTAATAAATTGGAACGACTTCCCCATAAGTTGTTAACAACGCCACCCTAGGTATAATCCCAGGGACAACCCAGCCCGCAACATTAAGGCAAAAACATAGGTCTGTTTAATTGAGAGACAGAGACATAGATCAAATTACAATAATTTATTCACCCAGATTAGCATAAATATATACAAAATATTTTTATTTAACATGTATCAGTAAAATATAGGACAACTCATTCACACATTCTCTCACACACCGACAATTTCATAAAAACACCAAGAGTTCGTATTAAAATGACCTGGAGAAGTATACACAGCAGCTGTTGATGATTCACCACCTTATCGTAGGTAACTAAATGCTGAGGGTCTCACCGGCGCCCCCACACGAGCAATTATAGTACAGTCTGGAAAATAACCCCTTTACACTCACGATTTGATGAGAGGACGTCCCGGGGCGGACCACAACGGGTCGAACCGTGAAGAGTGGAAGAAAGGGGCCAAGATAGAGACGTCAGTTCAGTCACAGGAGCCCACAAAAGGCCACTATAATGAACGGGTCCGCTAGGAGGAAAACGGGTCCACTAATGAAAAAGGGGAAGTAGAAGGGGAAGTAGAAGGGAAGGCTCGCCGCCAACAGGAAACCTAAAAAATTACAATACACTTAGCACGGCACTTATGAATGCAATTATATCAAGAGTAATTAGTAACGTACCAAGGCTCGTTTTAATGACAATGTGCCACGTGTAAAGCGGCAATTCCGACAGCCACACAGCAAGGGAAAGAGGTCCAGTGACCACGCTGAGCCTCACGAGGACACCGGGCAGCTAAAAACATTAGCCTGTTAGCTCAGTCCGCAATGAATGAACGAGTGTATAATTCAATTCAATTCAATTTTATTTGTATAGCCCAGTATCACAATGACAATTGCCTCAAAGGGCTTCACAGTAAATGAACACTCAAGACAATAAATGCACAACAGACAGAGCATGACAACATCCCCTGTCCTTAGACCCTCCATCAGGGTAAGGAAAAACTCAAAAAACCCAGCCGGGGAAAAAGAGAAACCTCAGGGAGAACCACAGAAGGAGGGATCCACCCCCAGGACGGACAGGCCGTGCAATAGATGTGTCACTGACAGATACTCAATTATATGTACAAGTGAATGAAGTTAATTAGGATAAAGTCCATAGTAATCTCAGCAGGAACAGTTCATCTGAGAGGGACTGGGTCAGGATGGGTCCATGGGTCGGGACAGGATCACCGATGGGCCACAGCTAAGGTCCAGTCATCACTGGGACGTCTAACAGCAGCCAGACATCTGGGAAGAGTGGGAAGAGCAACAACTTGTGAACAGTAATGAACTGAGCGGAAATGTAATTAATATATAACAGAGGATAGAAGCTCAATGTGTCCCTTCCTCATCATGAAGGCCAAGAGAAATCACAGCTAATCTATATATCCTGACCATAAGCCCTATCAAAAAGGAAAGTCTTAAGCCTAACCTTAAATATAGAGACTGTGTCTGCCTCTTTAACGCGAGCTGGAAGTTGATTCCATAAAACAGGAGCTTGGTAACTAAAGGCTCTACCTCCCATTGTACTTTTGGAAACTCTAGGAACGACTAGTAGCCCTGCATTTTGAGAACGAAGCGCTCTATTAGGACGGTACGGCACTGTGAGGTCTCTGAGATAGGACGGGGCCTTCCCACTGAGGGCCTTATAAGTGAGGAGGAGGATTTTGAACTTAATTCTGAATTCTATTGGAAGCCAGTGAAGAGAAGCTAACACTGGAGTAATGTGCTCTCGTCTGTTTGTTCCTGTTAATATTCTAGCTGCTGCGTTTTGGACGAGCTGAAAACTTCTCAAGGAGTTATTTGGGCATCCTGCCAGCAGAGAATTACAGTAGTCTAACCTCGATGTAACAAACGCATGAATCAGTTTTTCGGCATCACTTTTAGACAAGATATTTCTAATTTTCCCTATGTTGCGCAGGTGAAAAATGCAGTTTTACAAGCTTGGCTAATGTGGGTTTTAAACGATAACTCTTCGTCAAATATTACGCCAAGATTCCTGACAGTTGAGCTCGAAGCTACACTAACACCATCTAAATTGACTATTTGGTTTGATAATGTGTCTCTTAGATTCCTGGGGCCTAGTATAATCAACTCCGTTTTTCTGGGTTTAAAAGAAGGTAGTTTAACGTCATCCAGGTCCTTATGTCTTTCACGCACGCTTCTAATTTGTCCATAGGATTGATCTTATCGGGTTTAATCGATAGATAAAGCTGGGTGTCGTCGGCGTAACAGTGGAAGTTAATTCCATGTTTTCTTATTATACTGCCTAACGGGAGCATGTATAATGTAAAAAGAATAGGGCCTAATACAGATCCTTGTGGTACTCCATGGCTAACTTCTGTGGATGCAGATGATTCCTCATTAACTCTAACAAACTGGTATCTGTCTGTTAGATAAGATTTAAACCATTTGAGAGCTGATCCTCTGATTCCAATGTCGAACTCTAACCTCTGTAGCAGGAGACTGTGGTCTATCGTGTCGAAGGCTGCGCTGAGATCTAAGAGGACTAGGACAGAGACCAGTCCATTATCTGAAGCCACTAACAGATCATTGGCGACTTTGACTAAAGCTGTTTCTGTGCTGTGGTACGGTCTAAATCCTGACTGAAAATCTTCAAATAAGTTGTTGTCCTGCAGATGATTGCGTAGCTGTGTAGCTACAATTTTCTCGAGTATTTTTGAAATAAAAGGAAGATTAGATATAGGTCGATAGTTTTCTAAGACGCCTGGATCGAGGGTTGGTTTTTTC
Source organism: Rhyacichthys aspro (assembly GCA_036850595.1). Classification (NCBI taxonomy): domain Eukaryota; kingdom Metazoa; phylum Chordata; class Actinopteri; order Gobiiformes; family Rhyacichthyidae; genus Rhyacichthys; species Rhyacichthys aspro. The sequence goes on along the minus strand of JAWCTZ010001114.1, from coordinate 12,910 downwards.
AACAGAGGTTTAATCACTGCTGATTTAAAAAACTGTGGGACATAGCCTGTTTCCAAGGAAGAGTTTATTATATTCAAAATAGTTTCAGTGATAAAAGGGAAGACCTCTTTAAAAAGTTTGGAAGGGATCGGGTCTAAGATACATGTGGATGTTGTAGAAGACACGACGATTGAGGCTAATTCATTTAAATCTACGGCGTTGAAGCGGTCTAACATTAAAAGAGGTTTGATTGAGGAATGAGCTTTTAGGGCACTAATCTGTTCTGAGCTAAAATTGAGGTGGATTTGGTTTATTTTATTTCTAATTGTGTTTATTTTATTATTGAAAAAATTGAGGAAGTCGTCACATCTAAGATTTGGAGGGATGCTAGGTTCTACTGAACTGTGACTGTTTGTCAGCCTGGCTACAGTGCTGAACAGAAACCTAGGGTTGTTTTTGTTTTCTTCTATCAATGTAGAATAATACGTCGTTTTAGCCTTACGCAGGGCTTGTTTATAAGTTGATAGACTGTATTTCCAGGCCTTGAGAGACTCCTCGGAGTTGGAGTGACGCCATTGTCGTTCTAATTTACGCGTGGCTTGTTTGAGGAGACGAGTTTCTGGGTTAAACCAGGGTGATTCTCTACAACTTCTGATGACCCTCGGTTTAAGCGGAGCTACACTATCCAGAGCTGTTTGCATTGAACGCATTACAGTGTTGACAAGCTGATCGGTTCCACTTGGACTGGAGCTGTGGAGGCTGGTCTCTGTATTCCTGGCTAATATTGGCTGAATTGCTTCTTTAAACTCTGAGGCAGTTTTATCGGATAATACTCTTCCAATATGTTTTTTTTTGTAAGGAACGCGGTAGTCCTCGAGCGTGAACTGAAAGGTAATTAAAAAATGATCCGATAGGACGGGGTTATGAGGTAGGACTTTTAACTGACTGATCTCTATACCGTAGGTTAATATAAGGTCCAGGGTGTGGTTGTGCCTGTGAGTGGGTTCACTTATGTTTTGTACGAAACCGACGGAATCCAATAAGGTCATAAACGCACTGCTGAGACTATCACTGCTGTCATCAACATGAATGTTAAAATCCCCTACTATAACGATTTTATCCGAGTCTAACAGTGTACAGGATAAAAAATCAGAGAATTCATTTAGGAACTCGGAGTAAGGGCCGGGAGGACGGTAAATAATAATAAATGAAACAGGTTTTTGTTTTTCCAGTTAGGGTGCGTAATAGACAACATAAGGCTTTCAAAAGAGCGGTAAGGCTGTTTCGGTCTCGGGCGAATCAATAAATTGGAGTGTGAGATTACTCCCACTCCTCCACCTCGGCCTGTGCTTCGAGGTGTGTGAAAGTTTACATGACTGGGTGGAGTAGCTTCATTTAGACTAATATATTCGTCCTGTTTTAGCCATGTTTCTGTTAGAGACATTAGATCGATTTTATGATCTCCAATTAAATCATTAACTATTAGTGATTTAGACGAAATTGATCTGACATTTAGTAATCCACAGTTGACGACTCTGATGCGTTTCCCTACATTTAAGTTTAAGTTAGGTGTGTTATTTATTGGTTTTAGGTATCTACAGGAGCTTGTGTTTGAGTATCTGGGCACTCGGGGGACAGACACAGTCTCTATGGGGTGAGATGTTTCAAGAGAAGAAACAGAGAGGCGTTTAAGACTGCGACTCTGTGTCCTAACCAGACAACTAACAGCTACAACATCATCCGACTCCATACCCACACTATGCTGTCTTACAGGGTCTCTAATCCCCTGTGACCTGCTGAGATTTCTTGTGTTAAATGCACCGGATAGCCCTGTCTATATTACTAGACAAAATGGCAGCGCCATGTCCAGTAGGATGCAGGCCGTCTGCCCTCAGCAGGCCTGGGCGGCCCCAGAAGGAGGGCCAGTTATCCACAAAACCAAAACCTTTCTGACTACAATACCGGGCCAGCCACCGGTTCATGGAAACTAACCTGCTATACATCTCATCGTTACCCCTTACGGGAGGGGCCAGAGACGATTAATCGATGCCGACTCATCTTACTCCCTAGCTCAAAAGTCCTAGCTAAGCTGTCTTTAGTAATCTCTGACTGTTTCATCCTCACATTGTTGGTGCCGACATGAATAACTATCTGCTTGTATGTGGTGTTATGTGCCTGGGAGGAATCTGCCTTCCTGCGTGATGCCAGCACCCTAAGATTGGCCTCTATGTCGGATGCCCTGGCCCCGGTAGACAGCGGACACTGGCTGGCGTCTCGAGTCTAGCATTGCGGGTTATGGAGTCCCCTATCACCAGAGTGCGTTGTTCATCCCCCGGCCGGCGCCGGCGAAGCAGGCCGGCAACCAACGCAGTCAAGCGGACTTGAAAGCGCCGAGAACCGGTTCGCAGTCGGGGCGGGTGACCGCGGACAGGGACGCACAACCGGAGGTTCTCCCCTGCCCGCATGCCCGCGCCGCCGGACCGGGACAAACCCCGCACTCTCTGCAACAGCTGCCGGAGTAGCTGAGCCAGAGCTAGAGCTAACGCTAGCAGGGCTGCTGTCAGACCTGCATCTAACTTTATCGGGGAACCCTGACACATCTAACGTAACTAAACCTTGTCTTTGCTGCTCTAACTCCTCTAACTCACAAACGCGTCTCTCTAGTAGAGACAGCCTCTCTAACAACAACGAACAAGAAACACACTCCATCGCCATGATAACAACACACCGGAGCTAGCTTAAATACCCTTAGGTGACCTCAGCTAATAGCTAGCCTACTAGCTAACTCAAACAATACGACGAACTGACTAAAGTCTAGCAGAAGAACAAAATATAACTGATTCTGAAGTTCAGTGGGATGTGATATAGTGTGTTAACAATGAAAGTGAAGTGAGAGTGAATACAAACGTAACTTTAGTACAGAGCCAGGAGACGATCACGCGCCTGGCAGGTAGAGTCACCGGGATACGTCACTGGTGTACGTCAGCAGCAGCGACAGCGTAGAGCAGCGACAGCGTAGAGCAGCGACAGCGTAGAGCAGCGACAGCGTAGAGCAGCGACAGCGTAGAGCAGCGACAGCGTAGAGCAGCGACAGCGTAGTAGTACCAGAGATATACGGTGCGGTTTACACTGTTATCGACACAAACAGAGGATCCAGCTTTGTTATCTGCCCCATGGAATCGTAGCGCGCTGTGGAAAACAATAAAATAACTCCAGCGCCGTATCAATGAATGAACAGGATTTTTACCGCAACTCACCGAAACTGTAGCGCTGTATACGTTAGTCGCCAGGCTTTACGCCGGGTTACAGCGACTGTGGGACTAGTTTGAAACAATTTTGCTGGAAACCAAGCTCCTCTACTGCCTGCCGCGTGTGGAACGGCGTCTGACGTCAGAGGTGAAAGAGAGGTGCGGCCAGGTGAGAGACCCCTCTAAATAGGCTCCCTACCGTGATTGGCTTGCCAGCGGATGGGCGTAACACTACACTAGCGTTGTAGTCTCCGGAACTTATCGCTCTTGAGACCCATAATTTCAGTGCTTCACACGCTCAGCTTTCTCATAGCTAGGTGTCCTCACCTACTAACACCAGTTTCCTAGTACTGTCATGATTTGTGTTGGGACAGGATTAGCAGTCTATAAACAGTGAGCATGTCCGTCTCCAGTTGTCCTCGTGTATAAGATGCGCACATTAGTGATGTGCGGTTCGTGAACGAATCGTTCAAAACTCGACAGTCACTTTACTGAATCGGGAGTTGTGATTCTCCGCTTCTATTAACTCGTTCACTGACTCGTCCCTGTTATTGCTTGCTAAACTACGGTCCTGCCAGCCGTGGTTTCTTTTTCTGTTGTCTGGTTAGCTGCCGCTATGTTTTGAGTGCTGTTACACTACTTTTTACGGTAACAGTGGATGACTGTTGCCGTAATGAACGGTATGTTTGCACTAAAAAAATTACGTGCAGCTCATTTGACCACAGGGAGACGAAAGTCCACTCGCTTGACTGCAGTTTGAAACACTAACAGCAATAAAGAATCAGACAACAACAATATTGTGATATGTATAAATATATCAAGTTAACCGCTATACTAGTTATGTGAGAGAAGCCACCACAGTGCTGCCTTATTTCAACTCCCCCTTCTCCTAGCTTTCTGGTTGTATGAGCTGTGAAAGAATGAATCAGTCACTCAGTTGCTCACAATAGCCTGGCCCCTGTCCAACTCACAAATCGAACGAATCACGAGTAACTTGCAGCCAGCAGCACACTCAGACCGGTGGGACCGAGCCGCTTCCCTAGCTGAGTTGAAAGTCTTCTCCTTTGCTCAGGTTGTCTCGGGGTGACAGCAAATACACAAAACTATTCACTACACACTGTTTGTCATCATCTTTCTTTTTGGTGAGTGATTCATTTAAACTCGAGTCAGTAAAAAGAATTGAACTTCCCATCACTAGCGCACATTAATTCACGCACGAGACAAGAGAAAAGCCTGGGAGGGGTTTGTGAGAGTGAGTAAGGAACAGTTCAATTTTTGTTTTTTGTTGTAATTTCAGCAAAGCAAGGCAGACATACACTGACAGACAGCACTGTGGGCAATTCAGACTTGCTTTGACATGCTTGTTTTTGGACAATGTGAGATAACGAGAGTGCACAGAGAAAACCCTGGGTAGGGAGAATTTTTTTTTTACTCTGGAAATCCTCAATGATGTTTGTTCTGAGAGTAATAGAGGTGTCATATATCATGTGTAAGTAGAATGTAATGACTTGATAATGTGGTTGTTTGTCATGCCGGCTTTATTGAGAGTTACTATCTCTGGTGTCCATGTATGGACAATAGCAAAAATATGTAATCCTATATATCTGTGTGTATGTATTTGTTTGTGTGTTTCTTTTAGTGAGATAAATGACAGATCAGTGAGAATGAAGCTGAGCAGACAAGCCTCATTCACCTTGTTGGTATCCTTTAGCAGTCAACAGAGATAATGACTCAGAGATGAATGAGGTCTAGTCTCACTGAGCTGCGCAGCCACATAATACATCTGTCACTGAAAACATCACTGAGAGATGTCCTCATCCATCTGATGATACTGCAACAGGCCGATATAAAGCCAATGCATATGAGGTTTGGCCATGTAAAGAGGCTTATATAATGCATTTTAATAAAGCTTTATATGTTGTGTTGAATTGCTTTTAGTGCTCTTAACAAGCTGGAGCAGTGGCCTTCGAAAATGCATCAAATGCTTTTGTAAATTAAAAGATCTTGTCTAAAATAAGGCCAAAGAGTCTGGTCTAGCGCTATGTAGAAAGATATAAATTCAGTTTTACTCAGGCACCCCTAGGGTCCTAGTATACTATACTATGTAGGGCACTAAAAGCTGTCCTCTCTCTGGTGCACTTAGAGCACTAATGCTGTGTTATGTACACTCATTTGTTGTTCTTTTTATGGATATCGCTCTGAGTGGTCAGTACCTTTTAAATAAAAAAGTAAAGAACCGGATCCAGGCAGACAAGCCCTGGCTTTGTATTTGAAGTAACGAAGATGTGCTGTGTTTCTTTTTTAAAGCAATTAAATGTAGAGGACAATTTAGTCTACTTTTTGATTTGCAAATAAAGGCCTGGGCTTCAGGATTAGGGTTCAGAATAGCATTAACATTAACTTAAGTGTTTTGGGGGTTTTTTTCTTTTGACCAATGCTTAATATTAAATCATGCAAATATCTTATAGCTCATATTACCTTTTACCTTTAACAATTTACTCTCATACTCTACATTTTCACTGCTTGTCAGGTTTTTGGTCCATGTTACATCCACTTCTTGGATGTGTGAGTAAAGCCATATGGGACGTTTACAGAGAATCGGCAACTCCATGGCAACAGCAGCATTCACCAAATCTCTCTGTTTAGATAAATCTTCAAATAGGTCGCCACAGACCAAACTTACTGAATGACTTAGAGCCAAATACACTGAGTGTACCCCGCCACATGCCCAAATCAGCTGCGATAGGCTCCAGCCCCTGACCTTTTACATCAGCCAGACATTGTTGTTATTAAAGTAACAAGTAATAAGGTATTAAATATGATTATATCATTTATTTTGTGATTGTACAGAGTCTAGACTTTACCAAGGTTTTGATCTAAAACAGAGAAGAGTTCACTTAGCTCACTTGAGGCCTCAAATAAACCTGAAAAAAATCAATCTGCGCTTGGCCTATGAACCAAGCGACTTGGACAAAAGCATAAAAAAACAACAATCCCCAAACATACGGTTATCGATATCACTATTATATACACAGATGATTTTACTAATATGAAATTAGTATGCTCAAATAAAGTGCACCAAACACTACTATGTGCAGTCTAATCTGATATAGTGGGGTTTACCTGTGCTGCCATAAATGACAGGTCCATGTTGGTTTAAACCAACTGCTGTCCAACACTGGTCTCTTCTCAGTCCTTCTCAGGAGCCTGGCTGGGGACACGCTGCTACATCCTGCTATCATCAGGTTCACAAAGCAGAGTGCAATCACCGGCGACACTGATGTTTGGAGATAGGTCTGACTAGTAGCGGGACAGCTGGGGAGGGGTTATGTTCACACAGGGCCAGTCACACCACAGTAGCAGCATCCAGAATGGTGTATTCCAGTACTACTTACAAAGGAACTGCAATTACTATTACAATTTACAAAATAAATGTAATGTAATCATCCTGTCCTTTGACCCTTCATGTCCTTGTCCTAACCCTAACCCCTAACCCTTGTTTGCCCTCAGGTGTTCTGGCCAAAAGAGTCCCCGGGGAGCCGGGGCACCTTAAAGGTCTCATATTATGGTAAATCGACTTTTCTGAGCTTTTAACCATGTTCTAATGTTGTTTCTACCTCAAACACATACCCAAAGTTGTGTTTTGTTTCATTCGCGCATGTTTGAGTAATTTATTTAGTTTGAGCTACAGTCCTTTCAACGAGCTGTTTCACGCAGTGATGTCAATATGTGAAGTAAACCACTCCTCTCCAGGAAGTGCTCCTCCACACTCCTCCAGCCCCTCCCTCCTGCACTGTCAACAAGTGCCGTGCTCTGCTGCTCAGACACAGAGAAGCATCGCTGCTACTGTGTTAGCTTACTTACAGTCAATACTTTTACTTTACTTTCAATACACTGTACAACAGCTACCTTAGGAGTCTCCAGGCAGCATACATTCTCAACTTCAGTAGGCATTGTGCGGCCATTTCCACATGTGCACCTATAAACAGAAGCAGTTAACACGCGCTATGCTACGGGCTACACCATAGAAACATACACAATAAATAGTTTCTCATTTACCAAGCAGAACGTCTTGTAGAAGCCTTCGAGGTCTTTGTGTTTGCTCATGTTCTTCGAACTCAGAGTCAGACTATGGGTCGAAGGTATACGGCTCAGTTACTCTCAAAGCCACTGCTTAAAAGTTATTACAACGATGTACCGTGTTTACTTCAGTCTGTTTCCAGCGCAGCGCCAGCGTGACGTCATGAGTGGGCGGAGCCAACACGGGAGAGCTGAGCCTTAAAGTGACAGCGCCAAATCAGACTGTTCACTTTGGACTCATGATGAGAGCTCATTCAAACCGCTTGTATAAGATAATTATTGTGTGTTTCATGTTGCAAAACGTGATATGGTAACCTACATGTATCCAAAATACACTGTATAATGTTCAAAATAATATAATATAGGACCTTTAAGAAGGTTCCGTACATTTTCACTGCTAATTTAAATCAGATTATATTTTTCTAGGAGTATTGCTTGGAAGAAAGTTACACTGTTTTCTACAGTTAGCTTATATCTTTTTTGGTTCCAACATATTTACATATACTTACCTGTTCTAACTAATGAGTAGTTCCAATTAGCCCCAAGGCCTGAAAAAGGTGCTGGCAATTGGTTGTCGGGGGCTGTATGGAAATGCTGCTCAACATGCTGTTTTTAACTTTATTTTTTGTAATTATTTATTGTAAATAAATGCACTTTGGGTCTGCACACTGGAACCTCATCTCAGCTCTGCTCTGTCCTCTTTAAAACACTATGGTTGCTATCCAGGCGTTACAATTGGTGTCAGAAGCTGGGGCCCACGCTACAGAGCAACTGAGGATGAGTACAAGAAGAAGAGTGCAGATTGACCAACATGAGGATCCAGATGTTGGGACAAGTGAACCTGCTGACCAAGGGGCTCTAAGCAACTTGCAACCCTGAGGACAAGTTTGAAGAGCTGACTGCGCTGGTAAGGTCACTCGCACAGTCCCAAGCAGCCAGTGATCAGCATCTAGAAAAAGAAGCAGCACAACAAGAAACAAAATGGAGAAACATGCAGCACCAAATGAAGGAAATGCAGTCATTGGTGAGTCGCGTCATCCAAAGACAAGATCAAGAGCAAGAAATTGCTCCCCCTACAGATCAGAACGACAATGAAGATGAAGGCCCCAGTCATGGTGAACACAACAGATTTTACAGAGATGGTAGTCCACAGAGAACCAAAGCTGTTGCCTTTCGCTCCAGATGATGACATCGAACATTTTCTCATTACCTTTTAGAGAATGGCTCAAGTCTGCAGATGGCCAAGAGATGAGTGGGCTCACCGCCTAGTGGCGCTTCTTACAGGCAAGGCATATCTTTGAATGGACTTTTGGAGATGCTGAAAATTATGAAAAAGTAAAAGCGGCAATATTAGCAAAATCTGAAATAACATCAGAGACTTACCGCAAAAGATTCCGGTCGACAGAAAGCTTCCAATACGAAACCCCAAAGGAGCTGTATGTGGGACTTGAAGGACCTGTTCTCAAAATGGGTCAAACCTGAAAAATCTACAAAACAAGAGATGTCAGAGACTTTGATTTTGGAGCAGTTCCTAAGAGTGGTTCATCCGAAGCTTGAAGTGTGGAGCCGCAAACGTGACCCCAAGACGGCAGAACAAGCAGCGGAGCTGGCAGAGGTCTTCCTAGCTGCAAGAAAAGGATGCAACAACACCACCTATGAACGAAACAAACTCCTTCCACGTCCAGAGAGGTTGGGACAGAGAACATGGACGCAGAGACCAAGCCCAAAGTAAGTCCAATGGGGGTGAACAGGGTTTTGGTCAAATTGTCAAGTCCTTGGCAATTTACTCCAAGCCATGCCCAAAAGTCAAATACTGGCAACACAAAGAGGTCAGGTGTTACTTGTGTAATGGTTTCGGCCACACCCAGTATTCTTGTTCATCAGCCAATAAAGCCATCTCTTTACTGTGCAGTGCCCAGACCTGCTTTGCCCAGCAATTTTGTTACAACCCAAAGAGGGTTTCAGTCTGTGGTTTTGTCCAGCCTGGTGACTAGGGAGAAATGGAATGAGGATAAAACTAGTATTAGCTGCATTCATGGGGATGAACATCAGTATCCTACAAGTGAGGTCTATTTGACAGTGGGAGACTTTTCTAATGCCAGTGGCTCTAGCTCCAAACTTACCTTTTGATGTGATTCTTGGTAATGATGTGCCAGTTTTGCTAGATTTAGTGCAAGAGTCAGAAAACTCACTTGAAAACCTAAATCTACCTAAAAACTTACCTGAAAACCCAAATATACCTAAAAACCTACTTGTGAATCCATCTGTAAACTTACCTGAAAAAGCAGAGTCGACCAAAGCTTATAACATGGTTATTACCAGAGTGCAAAAGAATCCTTACAAGAGTTACCATTCTGGGGTGTAGACTTAGAGCCTGTAAAAGAAAAACCTGTTAAGACCAAAGCACAGAAAAGACGTGAAAAGTAACTGCTAGCAAACTGACAGAAAAACCAACCAAACCTAATCACCAAATAGATTTTGAACTCCCACCTGATGTAGCCAGAGGATGTAACCCTAAAACCTTGGTTTCAAAAAGTTTCAGAAGTTGAAGGGGTTAAACAGGCCAGCCCAGGATGTTTAGAGGAGGCAACATACATCATTAAAGCGGGCATTCTTTATCAATGCAAGGGCCCTGTTGAAGCCTTAGCATTACCTAAACCATTTAGTGACAAAGTCATGGAGCTTGGACATTCAGTGACATGGGCGGGACACATGGCTTTCCAAAAAACTTTGTGCAGAATTGCAACCAGATTTGTTTGGCCGGGCATGTACAATGACATCTCAAAATTCTGTAATTCATGTGAAATATGTCAACTTACCTCGTCTCGCAAAGCACCACTAGCCATGTTGCAGCCTCTACCCATCATTGAAACTCCTTTTGAAAGAATAGGAATGGACATATTTGGGCCATTAGAACGAAGCAGTACAGGAAACAAGTTCATTTTAGTTCTTTGTGATTATGCAACTCAGTATCCTGAAGCCTTCCCATTAAAAACAATCAAAGCCAGAAATGTTGCTAAGTGTTTATTACAGCTGTTTTCCAGGGTGGGTATCCCTAAGGAGGTTTTGACGGTCTGTGGGACAAACATTATGTTGAAGTTATTAAACAGGTTTACAAGCTCCTAGGTACTAAAGATATTAGAACCACCCCATACCAACCAGACGGACGGGCTAGTTCAGCGGTACAACCAAACTTTGAAAAATATGCTGCGCAAGTTTGTGTCTCACACAGGAGCAGACTGGGACCAGTGGCTGCCATATCTGCTGTTTGCATACTGTGAAGTGCCACAAGCCTCGTAGGGGTTTTCACCATTTGAGTTGCAATATGGATGCCAAGTAAGGGGGCCACTCGACCTCCTTAAAGACTACTGGGAGAACCTAACCCCCTCTGAAGAGAACGTGGTGGCCTATGTGGTAAAAATGAGGCAACGCCTGGAAGAGATGTCTGCACTGGCACAAGAGACAATGAAGACCGCTCAACAAAACCAAAAGACCTGGTATGATCGCAAAGTCAGAGAAAGAAGCTTTGAACCTGGTCAAAAAGTACTCCTTCTCCTCCCCACCTCTGACAGCAAACTCCTCTCCAAATGGCATGGTCCCTACAAAATCACCAAGAGAGTGGGTAAGGTCACCTATGAACTTTTTATGCTTGACAGAACCAAAAAGCACCAAACAATTCACGTGAACTTGTTGAAAGAATTTCAGTCTCACCAGGAATCTGTCTCTCAGCCACTGATCCATGCTGTTCAGATGATGAAACACCGGAGAAGTTCATGCCTGGAAGTCTGGGTTAGTCACCGGTCATAAACACTTCACATCTGTCTACCTCCCAGCAGGAACAAGTGGCTCCTCTCATTGACCCAGAGCTGTTCAGAGACTCCCCTGGTTACACTGACCTGCTACAGCACAACATCCGGCTGAAGAAAAAGCTACAGAATCCCAGAGCGGTTGGTGCAAACTTTGGAAGAGGAAATCAAATTGATGTTGGAACTGGGCATAATTGAAGTTTCCAACAGTGAATGGTGCAGTCCAGTGGTTCTAGAAAGATGGCTCACTGAGAGTTTGCGGCTGCGTACCTGGATGACGTCATTATCTACAGTCAAACCTATGAACAACACATGGCTCACCTAAAACAAGTCCTGCAGTGCATCAAATCTGCTGGCCCAACCATCAACTCTCACAAATGCTGTCAGACTGTTACTTCCAGAGTGGGCCTAGGTGGAGTTCTGCTGCAGGAGGTGGACGGAGAGAGAAGGCCAGTTGTCTTTTTGAGCAGGAAGCTTCTGGACAGAGAGACCAGGTATTTGACTGTTTGCTTGGCAAGAATGCTTGGCCATGAAATGGGCAATTGAGTCGCTGAGGTACTACCTGTTGGGGCGCCATTTCAGCCTGGAAACTGATCATCGCGCTCTCCAGTGGCTCCACAAAATGAAAGATTCCAACAAGAATCGCTGGTTGGTACCTGGCCCTACAACCATTTAACTTTACAGTCTACTACAAGCCTGGCAAGTCCAATATAGTTCCTGACTCCCTGTCGAGAGTGTATGAGGAAGAGGTACTGTACCCTTAAAAGAGGGAGAAGAAGCTTTTAAAATGTTTATTAAAAAAATTGAATATTTTGTGCAGAAGTACCTGCAATACAGAGAGAAAAGATAAGTTAAGTGCTTTTTCTAAGTAAGTGATTGGTTTAGTTTGGTACTTACCTTCTGTTGTCTGCCCTCAGGTGTGTGTGTGTGTGTGTGTGTGTTTTGTAAATATTTATTGTAAACAAATGCACTTTGGGTCTGCACTCTGGAACCTCCTCTCAGCTCTGCTCTGTCCTCGTTAAACCGCTAATGTTGCTATCCAGGCATTACAGTAGCATACAAATACATATAAATACAGTATGTGTATGTGATTGCTATATTAACAGCATTTGCAAGGTGTGCAAACACTATATGTTAAATATATTAGGGGTGGGAGAAAAAATTTATGCATTTTTCATGTATAAATCATAATAAATTTTCTTACGATTCAAATTTTTTTAAATTAATATTATATTAAATGTTATTTAAAAAAAATAAAATAATGTGCTGTTGTCACACTAAAAAGATGGAAACCACGAGAGTTTGTGTGCCACCCGGACAGATTAGAGCACGCACAGAGTGCAGAGGACAGCGCGGGCCATGGAAGAGGAAAGACAAGTCCGAATCCCCTCCCTAGTCCCTTAATCAATATATAGTGTTGCAGTATATAGAGGACTATAGCCAATGATGGCTTAGCAAATTTGGGGCCCTAGGCAAACTTTTGAGGGGGCACTTCCTCATGTCTGCCTTAATGTACCAGAAGGCCTTGAGGTTGAGAGATTGTGTAGCCCCTCCACAATTGTCATACAGCAATACTTACCAGAAAAAAACACATATTCGGCTTCTTTTCTGGTTTGATCTCACTCAGATCAACTTCAGAATCAAGTTGGGTTTTTTCTTAATACAGTAGTGAGTAAATTTACTAATACTATTAAATTAAATTCAATATTTGACATTGTGGGAACATTATTGTTCTTTTCAGTTACTGTCAGTTCTAACACAAGCACAGTGTGGATCAACCACTCTGTCTCTGTTTTT
>JAWCTZ010001113.1:0-24299 GCA_036850595.1 Rhyacichthys aspro | reverse complement strand
AAAGTGCTGATCGCTTTACACTGTGACTGAAGAAAAACGGTAGAAGATATTGAAAAGTAAAAACATAGCTGAAAAGATGAATTTATTGTGATTCGTTGAACGTTTGAATGATGCTGAAATGTTGAAGTATGCTGAAGCAGTGAACAGCTGAAGGAGCTGAAGGAAAACCTGAAAACGTGAATTTTGGTGAAATCCTATAGGAAATGAATGGGGGTTTTAGGCCATAAAAGGCAAAATATTTGAAAAGTATGAAAGATATGAATACCAAAAGTAATAGCACCCATGTCGCTGAATTTAGACACGTTTTAAAGTTTGACCATGGCTGGATTGGTTGAACGGCTGAAGAGTTGAAAGCCGTCAAAAAACAGTGGAAGAATAAAATGAAATAATAAGAAGAACTAGTCTTTGCAATGGCTGAAGAAGCCACTGCGTGTGGATGCTGAAGCTGAATGTTGAAATGAAGTGAAAGCAGCTTGAATTGCTGGAAGCAGCTTGTAATTAAGCTGAAAGAAGTTGAATTAAGCTGAAAGAAGCTGAATTAAGATGAAAGAAACTGAATCAAGATGAAAGAAACTGAATTAAGCTGAAAGAAGATGAATTAAGCTGAAAGAAGCTGAATTAAGATGAAAGAAACTGAATTAAGCTAAAAGAAGCTGAATTAAGTTGAAAAAGCTGAATTAAGCTGAAAGACGCTGAATTAAGATGAAAGAAGCTGAATTAAGATGAAAGAAACAGAATCAAGATGAAAGAAACTGAATTAAGATGAAAGAAGATGACTTAATTTGAAAGAAGATGACTTAAGATTAAAGAAGGTGAATTAGATTGAGTGAAGGTGATGGAAGTTTAACTAAGTTGTTCTAAGCTGTAATAAATTGAAACATGTTATATTCCTTAAAAAAGCTGAAATACAATGGGAGATGTTAAAGGACTTTGAATTAAGCTGGTTTGGATCTGATCTTAAACCAGTTCTGGTCTGGTGCTGGTGTGGTCTTGGTCTGGTTCAGGGTTTGGTACTGGTCTTTACCTGGTCTTGGTCTGAGCCTGGTCTTGTCTTGGTCTTTGTCTGGTCCTAGTCTTCTTCTAGTTCCTGTCTCATCCTGGTCTAGTAGCGGTCAGGTACTGGGCCTGGTCTTGTCCTGGCCTTGGTCTAGTCCTGGCCTTATCCTGGACTAGTACGCTTTTTGATTCTAGTCTGGTCCAGGTCGGGTCTTGGTCTAGTCTTTTTCTGGTTCTGGTCTGGTTTTAGGTCTAGTCCTTGTCTGATCCTGGTCTAGTCCTGTTCTGGTCTGGTCTGGTCCTGTCTGGTCCTCTCTCTGGTCCTGCTCTGGTACTCAGGTCTGGTCTGGACCTGGTCTGGTCTGGTCCTGGTCTTGACCTGGTCTGGTCCTAGTCTGGTCCTGGTCTGGACCTGGTCTGGTACTGGGTCTGGTCTGGACCTGGCTCTGGTCTGGTCCTGGTCTGGGCCTGGTCCTGGTCCTAGTCTGGTCCTGGTCTGGACCTGGTCTGGTTACTGGCACTGGGCCTGGTCTTGTCCTGGCCTTGGTCTAGTCCTGGTCTTATTCTGGACTAGTACTGGTCTTTGATTTCTAATCTGGTCCTGGTCGGGTCATGGTCTAGTCTTTTTCTGGTTCTGGTCTGGTTTTAGGTCTAGTCCTTGTCTGATCCTGGTCTAGTCCTGTTCTGGTCCTGGTCTGGTCCTGCTCTGGTCCTGCTCTGTACTAGGTCTGGTCTGGACCTGGCTCTGGTCTGGACCTGGTCTGGACCTGGTCTGGTCCTAGGTCTTGACCTGGTCTGGTCCTGGTCTGTTCCTTGGTGGGTCTGGACCTGGTCTGGTCCTGGTCTGGTTCTGGGTGTGGTCTGGACCTGGTCTGAGAGAAGGATATTGGAAAAGCATTGCTTTAAACAGTGAAAGTATGAGTGAAATGATGCCTTTAAACACAAGAGTTTATTGCAGGAACCGTACATCAGATCTGAAAATCTTTGAACTGTGAGCGACAGGAGACTCTGCTGAACATGTGGATATGAAATTTATGTTAATTGGATGAAAATGAATGAGCAGTGACAAGTTAAACATGTAAGAGCTCTGAGTCTGAGGAGAAAAGTTGGATCAAAATTAGAATGGGAGTCAATGGAGAAGTAAGGTGACTTTGCTCCACTGTTGAAGCTCTGATTCAAATGTAGTAAATCACAGAGCTTTGAAAGATACATTTTCTGAAAGAGCACGAAAATCCCTACATTTTAAGCATAAAATTAGTTGAATGAAGTGAAATTAGTGGAAGCGACAAGAGCTGAAGCATGAAATGGTGAAGAAAGCTGAAAGAGAGTGGGTGATGTCACCCGACATCACCCACTCTGACAGTTGAGCATAGCGACCATAACAACGCATTCTAACGCAGGTAAAATCCAAAAAGTGCTGATCGCTTTACACTGTGACTGAAGAAAAACGGTAGAAGATATTGAAAAAGTAAAAACATAGCTGAAAAGATGAATTTCTTGTGATTCATTGAACGTTTGAATGATGCTGAAATGTTGAAGTATGCTGAAGCAGTGAACAGCTGAAGGAGCTGAAGGAAAACCTGAAAAACGTGAATTTTGGTGAAATCCCATAGGAAATGAATGGGGGTTTTAGGCCATAAAAGGCAAAATATTTGAAAAAGTATGAAAGATATGAATACCAAAAGTAATAGCACCCATGTCGCTGAATTTAGACACGTTTTAAAGTTTGAATGGCTGAAATCGGTTGAACGGCTGAAGAGTTGAAAGACACAAAAACAGTGGAAGAATAAACTGAAATAATAAGAAGAATAAAGACGGGAGAACCCTGGGATGCTGAATGTCTTCAGCATCCAGCACAATAAAGACGTGAGGAGATCATTGTGGATGCTGAATGTCTCAGCATCCACACAATAAGAAGAAATATAAAAAGGATAATAAAGGTGGCTGCAGCATGACTGAAAGCTAATAATAAATATAAAGAACAATAGTGGTTGGTTGAGCATTGAAAGCTAATAAAGACGAAAGAACTAATTGTGGATGCTGAATGTCTAAGATAAAGAAGCTGAATTAAGATAGGAGAACCAATGGATGCTGAATGATCCACAAAAAATCTGAATCTTTGAATGGCTGAAGAAGCATTCTGTGTGGATGCTGAAGCTGAATGTTGAAATGAAGTGAAAGAAGCTGAATTAAGTTGAAAGAAGCGAATTAAGCTGTGAAAGAAGTTTTGAATTAAGAAGAAAAGAAGCTGAATTAAGATGAAAGAAACTGAATCAACATGAAAGAAACTGAATTAAGATGAAAGAGAAGATGACTTAAGATGAAAGAAGGTGAATTAAGATGAAAGAAAACTGAATCAAGATGAAAGAAACCTGACTTAAGATGTTAGAAGGTGAATTAGATTGAGTGAAGGTGATGTAAAGCTTAACCAAGTTGTTCTAAGCTTGTGGCAATAAATTGAAACATGTTATATTCCTTAAAAGCTGGAAATACAATGGGAGATGTTAAAGGACTTTGAATTAAGCTTGGTTTGGATCTGATCTTAAACCAGTTCTGGTCTGGTGCTGGCTGGTCCTGGTCTGGCTGTCGGTCTGGTACTGGTCTTTACCTGGTCTTGGTCTTGAGCCTTGTCTCATTCCTACTGGTGTCTTTGTCTGGTCCTAGTCTTCTTCTAGTTCCTGTCTCATCCTGGTCTAGTAGCGGTCAGGTACTGGGCCTGGTCTTGTCCTGGCCTTGGTCTAGTCCTGGTCTTATCCTGGACTAGTACTGCTCTTTGATTCTAGTCTGGTCCAGGTCGGGTCTTGGTCTAGTCTTTTTCTGGTTCTGGTCTGGTTTTAGGTCTAGTCTTTTGTCTTGATCCTGGTCTAGTCCTGTTCTGGTCCTGGTCTGGTCCTGCTCTGGTCCTGCTCTGGTACTAGGTCTGGTCTGGACCTGGCTCTGGTCTGGACCTGGTCTGGAACTGGTCTGGTCCTAGTCTGGTCCTGGTCTGACCTGGTCTGGTACTAGGTCTGGTCTGGGCCCTGGCTCTGGACCTGGTCTGACCTGGTCTGGTCCTGAGTCTGGCCCAGGTCTGGTCCAGGTCTGGACCTGGTCTGGTTACTGGCACTGGGCCTGGTCTTGTCCTGGCCTTGGTCTAGTCCTGGTCTTATCCTGGACTAGTACTGCTCTGATTCTAGTCTGGTCCAGGTCGGGTCTTGGTCTAGTCCTTTTCTGGTTCTGGTCTGGTTTTAGGTCTAGTCTCTTGTCTGATCCTGGTCTAGTCCTGTTCTGGTCCTGGTCTGGTCCTGCTCTGGTCCTGCTCTGGTACTAGGTCTGGTCTGGACCTGGCTCTGGTCTGGACCTGGTCTGGACCTGGTCTGGTCCTAGTCTGGTCCTGGTCTGGACCTGGTCTGGTACTAGGTCTGGTCTGACCTGGCTCTGGTCTGGACCTGGTCTGGACCTGGTCTGGTCCTGGTCTGGTCCTGGTCTGGACCTGGTCTGGTACTAGGTCTGGTCTGGTCCTGGCTCTGGTCTGTCCTGGTCTGGTCCTGGTCTGGTCCTAGTCTGGTCCTGGTCTGGTCCTGGTCTGGTCCTGGTCTGGTCCTGCTCTGGTCCTGCTCTGGCACTAGGTCTGGTCTGACCTGACCTGGTCTGGACCTGGTCTGGTCCTAGTCTGGTCCTGGTCTGGACCAAGTCTGGTACTAGGTCTGGTCTGGACCTGGCTCTGGTCTGGTCTGGACCTGGTCTGGACCTGGTCTGGTCCTAGTCTGGTCCAGGCCTGGACCTGGTCTGGTCCTGGTCTGGTTCTAGGTGTGGTCTGGACCTGGTCTGAGAGAAGGATATTGGAAAAGCATTGCTTTAAACAGTGAAAGTATGAGTGAAATGATGCCTTTAAACACAAGAGTTTATTGCAGGAACCGTACATCAGATCTGAAAAATCTTTGAACTGTGAGCGACAGGAGACTCTGCTGAACATGTGGATATGAAATTTATGTTAATTGGATGAAAAATGAATGAGCAGTGACAAGTTAAACATGTGTAAGAGCTCTGAGTCTGAGGAGAAAAGTTGGATCAAAATTAGAATGGGAGTCAATGGAGAAGTAAGGTGACTTTGCTCCACTGTTGAAGCTCTGATTCAAATGTAGTAAATCACAGAGCTTTGAAAGATACATTTTCTGAAAGAGCACGAAAATCCCTACATTTTAAGCATAAAATTAGTTGAATGAAGTGAAATTAGTGGAAGCGACAAGAGCTGAAGCATGAAATGGTGAAGAAAGCTGAAAAGTTAGAGTGGGTGACATCACCCACTCTGACAGTTGAAGCATAGCGACCATAACAACGCATTCTAACGCAGGTAAAATCCAAAAAGTGCTGATCGCTTTACACTGTGACTGAAGAAAAACGGTAGAAGATATTGAAAAAGTAAAAACATAGCTGAAAAGATGAATTTCTTGTGATTCGTTGAACGTTTGAATGATGCTGAAATGTTGAAGTATGCTGAAGCAGTGAACAGCTGAAGGAGCTGAAGGAAAACCTGAAAAACGTGAATTTTGGTGAAATCCCATAGGAAATGAATTGGGGTTTTAGGCCATAAAAGGCAAAATATTTGAAAAAGTATAAAAGATATGAATACCAAAAGTAATAGCACCCATGTCGCTGAATTTAGACACGTTTTAAAGTTTGAATGGCTGAAATCGGTTGAACGGCTGATGAGTTGAAAGCGGACAAAAAACGGTGGAAGAATAAACTATAATAACTAGAATCTTTGCAATGGCTGAAGAAGCCATTGCGTGTGGATGCTGAAGCTGAATGTTGAAATGAAGTGAAAGAAGCTGAATGAAGCTAAAATAAGCTGAATTAAGCTGAAAGAAGCTGAATTAAGATGAAAGAAGCTGAATTAAGATGAAATAAACTGAATCAACATGAAAGAAACTGAATTAAGATGAAAGAAGATGAATTAAGATGAAAGAAACTGAATTAAGCTGAAAGAAGCTGAATTAAGATGAAAGAAACTGAATTAAGCTAAAATAAGCTGAATTAAGCTGAAAGAAGCTGAATTAAGATGAAAGAAACTGAATTAAGATGAAAGAAACTGAATCAACATGAAAGAAACTGAATTAAGATGAAAGAAGATGACTTAAGATGAAAGAAGGTGAATTAGATTGAGTGAAGGTGATGGAAGCTTAACTAAGTTGTTCTAAGCTGTAATAAATTGAAACATGTTATATTCCTTAAAAAAGCTGAAATACAATGGGAGATGTTAAAGGACTTTGAATTAAGCTGGTTTGGATCTGATCTTAAACCAGTTCTGGTCTGGTGCTGGTGTGGTCTTGGTCTGGTTCAGGGTTTGGTACTGGTCTTTACCTGGTCTTGGTCTGAGCCTGGTCTTGTCTTGGTCTTTGTCTGGTCCTAGTCTTCTTCTAGTTCCTGTCTCATCCTGGTCTAGTAGCGGTCAGGTACTGGGCCTGGTCTTGTCCTGGCCTTGGTCTAGTCCTGGTCTTATCCTGGACTAGTACTGCTCTTTGATTCTAGTCTGGTCCAGGTCGGGTCTTGGTCTAGTCTTTTTCTGGTTCTGGTCTGGTTTTAGGTCTAGTCTTTGTCTGATCCTGGTCTAGTCCTGTTCTGGTCCTGCTCTGGTCCTGCTCTGGTCCTGCTCTGGTACTAGGTCTGGTCTGGACCTGGCTCTGGTCTGGACCTGGTCTGGACCTGGTCTGGTCCTAGTCTGGTCCTGGTCTGGACCTGGTCTGGTACTAGGTCTGGTCTGGACCTGGCTCTGGTCTGGACCTGGTCTGGTCCTAGTCTGGTCCAGGTCTGGACCTGGTCTGGTTACTGGCACTGGGCCTGGTCTTGTCCTGGCCTTGGTCTAGTCCTGGTCTTATCCTGGACTAGTACTGCTCTTTGATTCTAGTCTGGTCCAGGTCGGGTCTTGGTCTAGTCTTTTTCTGGTTCTGGTCTGGTTTTAGGTCTAGTCTTTGTCTGATCCTGGTCTAGTCCTGTTCTGGTCCTGGTCTGGTCCTGCTCTGGTACTAGGTCTGGTCTGGACCTGGCTCTGGTCTGGACCTGGTCTGGACCTGGTCTGGTCCAGGCCTGGACCTGGTCTGGTTCTAGGTGTGGTCTGGACCTGGTCTGAGAGAAGGATATTGGAAAAGCATTGCTTTAAACAGTGAAAGTATGAGTGAAATGATGCCTTTAAACACAAGAGTTTATTGCAGGAACCGTACATCAGATCTGAAAAATCTTTGAACTGTGAGCGACAGGAGACTCTGCCGAACATGTGGATATGAAATTTATGTTAATTGGATGAAAAATGAATGAGCAGTGACAAGTTAAACATGTGTAAGAGCTCTGAGTCTGAGGAGAAAAGTTGGATCAAAATTAGAATGGGAGTCAATGGAGAAGTAAGGTGACTTTGCTCCACTGTTGAAGCTCTGATTCAAATGTAGTAAATCACAGAGCTTTGAAAGATACATTTTCTGAAAGAGCACGAAAATCCCTACATTTTAAGCATAAAATTAGTTGAATGAAGTGAAATTAGTGGAAGCGACAAGAGCTGAAGCATGAAATGGTGAAGAAAGCTGGAAAGTTAGAGTGGGTGATGTCACCTGTGACATCACCCACTCTGACAGTTGAAGCATAGCGACCATAACAACGCATTCTAACGCAGGTAAAATCCAAAAAGTGCTGATCGCTTTACACTGTGACTGAAGAAAAACGGTAGAAGATATTGAAAAAGTAAAAACATAGCTGAAAAGATGAATTTCTTGTGATTCGTTGAACGTTTGAATGATGCTGAAATGTTGAAGTATGCTGAAGCAGTGAACAGCTGAAGGAGCTGAAGGAAAACCTGAAAAACGTGAATTTTGGTGAAATCCCATAGGAAATGAATGGGGTTTTAGGCCATAAAAGGCAAAATATTTGAAAAAGTATAAAAGATATGAATACCAAAAGTAATAGCACCCATGTCGCTGAATTTAGACACGTTTTAAAGTTTGAATGGCTGAAATCGGTTGAACGGCTGAAGAGTTGAAAGCCGACAAAAACAGTGGAAGAATAAACTGAAATAATAAGAAGAACTAGAATCTTTGCAATGGCTGAAGAAGCCATTGCGTGTGGATGCTGAAGCTGAATGTTGAAATGAAGTGAAAGAAGCTGAATGAAGCTAAAAGAAGCTGAATTAAGCTGAAAGAAGCTGAATTAAGCTGAAAGAAGCTGAATTAAGATGAAAGAAACTGAATTAAGATGAAAGAAACTGAATCAACATGAAAGAAACTGAATTAAGATGAAAGAAGATGACTTAAGATGAAAGAAGGTGAATTAGATTGAGTGAAGGTGATGGAAGCTTAACTAAGTTGTTCTAAGCTGTAATAAATTGAAACATGTTATATTCCTTAAAAAAGCTGAAATACAATGGGAGATGTTAAAGGACTTTGAATTAAGCTGGTTTGGATCTGATCTTAAACCAGTTCTGGTCTGGTGCTGGTGTGGTCCTGGTCTGGTTCAGGGTTTGGTACTGGTCTTTACCTGGTCTTGGTCTGAGCCTGGTCTTGTCTTGGTCTTTGTCTGGTCCTAGTCTTCTTCTAGTTCCTGTCTCATCCTGGTCTAGTAGCGGTCAGGTACTGGGCCTGGTCTTGTCCTGGCCTTGGTCTAGTCCTGGTCTTATCCTGGACTAGTACTGCTCTTTGATTCTAGTCTGGTCCTGGCCGGGTCTAGGTCTAGTCTTTTTCTGGTTCTGATCCTGGTCTGGTTTTAGGTCTAGTCTTTGTCTGATCCTGGTCTAGTCCTGTTCTGGTCCTGGTCTGGTCCTTCTCTGGTACTAGTTCTGGTCTGGACCTGGCTCTGGTCTAGGCCTGGTCTGGACCTGGTCTGGACCTGGTCTGGACCTGGTCTGGTCCTAGGTCTGGTCCTGGTCTGGACCTGGTCTAGACCTAGTCTGGTCCTGGTCTGGACATGGTCTGGTTCTAGGTGTGGTCTGGACCTGGTCTGGTTCTAGGTCTGGTCTGCACCTGGTCTGGTTCTAGGTGTGGTCTGGACCTGGTCTGGACCTGGTCTAGACCTAGTCTGGACCTGGTCTGGTTCTAGGTCTGGTCTAGACCTAGTCTGGTCCTGGTCTGGTCCTGGTCTGGTTCTAGGTGTGGTCTGGACCTGGTCTGAGAGAAGGATATTGCAAAAGCATTGCTTTAAACAGTGAAAGTATGAGTGAAATGATGCCTTTAAACACAAGAGTTTATTGCAGGAACCGTACATCAGATCTGAAAATCTTTGAACTGTGAGCGACAGGAGACTCTGCTGAACATGTGGATATGAAATTTATGTTAATTGGATGAAAATGAATGAGCAGTGACAAGTTAAACATGTGTAAGAGCTCTGAGTCTGAGGAGAAAAGTTGGATCAAAATTAGAATGGGAGTCAATGGAGAAGTAAGGTGACTTTGCTCCACTGTTGAAGCTCTGATTCAAATGTAGTAAATCACAGAGCTTTGAAAGATACATTTTCTGAAAGAGCACGAAAATCCCTACATTTTAAGCATAAAATTAGTTGAATGAAGTGAAATTAGTGGAAGCGACAAGAGCTGAAGCATGAAATGGTGAAGAAAGCTGAAAGTTAGAGTGGGTGATGTCACCCACTCTGACAGTTGAAGCATAGCGACCATAACAACGCATTCTAACGCAGGTAAAATCCAAAAAGTGCTGATCGCTTTACACTGTGACTGAAGAAAAACGGTAGAAGATATTGAAAAAGTAAAAACATAGCTGAAAAGATGAATTTCTTGTGATTCGTTGAACGTTTGAATGATGCTGAAATGTTGAAGTATGCTGAAGCAGTGAACAGCTGAAGGAGCTGAAGGAAAAGCTGAAAAACGTGAATTTTGGTGAAATCCCATAGGAAATGAATTGGGGTTTTAGGCCATAAAAGGCAAAATATTTGAAAAAGTATAAAAGATATGAATACCAAAAGTAATAGCACCCATGTCGCTGAATTTAGACACGTTTTAAAGTTTGAATGGCTGAAATCGGTTGAACGGCTGAAGAGTTGAAAGCGGACAAAAAACAGTGGAAGAATAAACTATAATAATAACTAGAATCTTTGCAATGGCTGAAGAAGCCATTGAGTGTGGATGCTGAAGCTGAATGTTGAAATGAAGTAAAAGAAGCTGAATGAAGCTGAAAGAAGCTGAATTAAGATGAAAGAAGCTGAATTAAGCTGAAAGAAGCTGAATTAAGATGAAAGAAACTGAATTAAGATGAAAGAAACTGAATCAACATGAAAGAAACTGAATTAAGATGAAAGAAGATGAATTAAGATGAAAGAAGCTGAATTAAGATGAAAGAAGATGAATTAAGATGAAAGAAACGGAATCAACATGAAAGAAACTGAATTAAGATGAAAGAAGATGACTTAAGATTGAGTGAAGGTGATGGAAGCTTAACTAAGTTGTTCTAAGCTGTAATAAATTGAAACATGTTATATTCCTTAAAAAAGCTGAAATACAATGGGAGATGTTAAAGGACTTTGAATTAAGCTGGTTTGGATCTGATCTTAAACCAGTTCTGGTCTGGTGCTGGTGTGGTCCTGGTCTGGTTCAGGGTTTGGTACTGGTCTTTACCTGGTCTTGGTCTGAGCCTGGTCTTGTCTTGGTCTTTGTCTGGTCCTAGTCTTCTTCTAGTTCCTGTCTCATCCTGGTCTAGTAGCGGTCAGGTACTGGGCCTGGTCTTGTCCTGGCCTTGGTCTAGTCCTGGTCTTATCCTGGACTAGTACTGCTCTTTGATTCTAGTCTGGTCCTGGCCGGGTCTAGGTCTAGTCTTTTCTGGTTCTGATCCTGGTCTGGTTTTAGGTCTAGTCTTTGTCTGATCCTGGTCTAGTCCTGTTCTGGTCCTGGTCTGGTCCTGCTCTGGTACTAGGTCTGGTCTGGACCTGGTTCTGGTCTGGACCTGGTCTGAGTCTGGTCTTGTGCTGGAATTTTTCTAAACCTGGTCTCATCCTGGTCTAGTCCTAGTCTGGTCCTGGTCTGGTCCTGGTCTGATCCTGGTCTAGTTTTGCTCTGGTTCTGGTGTGCTCTTGGTCTTCTTCAATGTCTAGTCCTGCTTTTCTGGTCTGTTCCTGGTTATTCTCTGGTCCTGGTCTGGCTCTGGCTCTGGTCTAGTCCTGGTCTTATCCTGGACTAGTACTTCTCTTTGATTCTAGTCTGGTCCAGGTCGGGTCTTGGTCTAGTCTTTTTCTGGTTCTGGTCTGGTTTTAGGTCTAGTCTTTGTCTGATCCTGGTCTAGTCCTGTTCTGGTCCTGGTCTGGTCCTGCTCTGGTCCTGCTCTGGTACTAGGTCTGGTCTGGACCTGGCTCTGGTCTGGACCTGGTCTGGACCTGGTCTGGTCCTAGTCTGGTCCTGGTCTGGACCTGGTCTGGTACTAGGTCTGGTCTGGACCTGGTCTGGTACTAGGTCTGGTCTGGACCTGGCTCTGGTCTGGACCTAGTCTGGACCTGGTCTGGTCCTAGTCTGGTCCAGGTCTGGACCTGGTCTGGTTACTGGCACTGGGCCTGGTCTTGTCCTGGCCTTGGTCTAGTCCTGGTCTTATCCTGGACTAGTACTGCTCTTTGATTCTAGTCTGGTCCAGGTCTGATCCTGGTCTAGTCCTGTTCTGGTCCTGCTCTGGTCCTGCTCTGGTACTAGGTCTGGTCTGGACCTGGCTCTGGTCTGGACCTGGTCTGGTACTAGGTCTGGTCTGGACCTGGCTCTGGTCTGGACCTGGTCTGGACCTGGTCTGGTCCTAGTCTGGTCCTGGTCTGGACCAGGTCTGGCACTAGGTCTGGTCTGGACCTGGCTCTGGTCTGGTCTGACCTGGTCTGGACCTGGTCTGGCCTAGGCCTGGTCTGGTCCTGGTCTGGTCCTGGTCTGGTTCTAGGTGTGGTCTGGACCTGGTCTGAGAGAAGGATATTGGAAAAGCATTGCTTTAAACAGTGAAAGTATGAGTGAAATGATGCCTTTAAACACAAGAGTTTATTGCAGGAACCGTACATCAGATCTGAAAAATCTTTGAACTGTGAGCGACAGGAGACTCTGCTGAACATGTGGATATGAAATTTATGTTAATTGGATGAAAAATGAATGAGCAGTGACAAGTTAAACATGTGTAAGAGCTCTGAGTCTGAGGAGAAAAGTTGGATCAAAATTAGAATGGGAGTCAATGGAGAAGTAAGGTGACTTTGCTCCACTGTTGAAGCTCTGATTCAAATGTAGTAAATCACAGAGCTTTGAAAGATACATTTTCTGAAAGAGCACGAAAATCCCTACATTTTAAGCATAAAATTAGTTGAATGAAGTGAAATTAGTGGAAGCGACAAGAGCTGAAGCATGAAATGGTGAAGAAAGCTGAAAAGTTAGAGTGGGTGACATCACCCACTCTGACAGTTGGAGCATAGCGACCATAACAACGCATTCTAACGCAGGTAAAATCCAAAAAGTGCTGATCGCTTTACACTGTGACTGAAGAAAAACGGTAGAAGATATTGAAAAAGTAAAAACATAGCTGAAAAGATGAATTTCTTGTGATTCGTTGAACGTTTGAATGATGCTGAAATGTTGAAGTATGCTGAAGCAGTGAACAGCTGAAGGAGCTGAAGGAAAAGCTGAAAAACGTGAATTTTGGTGAAATCCCATAGGAAATGAATGGGGGTTTTAGGCCATAAAAGGCAAAATATTTGAAAAAGTATAAAAGATATGAATACCAAAAGTAATACCACCCATGTCGCTGAATTTAGACACGTTTTAAAGTTTGAATGGCTGAAATCGGTAGAACGGTTGAAGAGTTGAAAGCGGACAAAAAACAGTGGAAGAATAAACTATAATAACTAGATGTTTTGCAATGGCAGAAGCCATTGCAGGTGGTTGCAGTTTGAAGAATTGCAGAAGAAGGCTGAAATTAGCAGAAGTCAACTCAAATTTGCAGAAGAAATCTAAAATTGGCAGAAAGAAGCTAAAACTTGCAGAAGAAATTTAATATTGGCAGAACTAAACTCAGATTTGCAGAAGGAATAAATATTGGCAGAAAGAAGCAAGAATTTGCAGAAGAAATTTAATATTGGTAGAATTAAACTCAAATTTGCAGAAGGAATTGAAATACAAAACACAAGAATTATGTATAATTACATATATTGAAGGATGCAAAATAAAGTAAATAATACTGGTAAAACATTGCTTCTTTATGTAATGTTATTTTAAACAGTATTAAAAGATGAACAATATTACTGGAAAAAAATCTAAATAAATAAAAATGCTCAAAAAATAGAATGACACACAGAACACAGTATATAATATACATACAAGAATTAATCATATCAATATTGCAAATAGATATAGATAGATATAAAAACTACCCAAAATTAATGCAACGTGTTCCAGGTCATAAAAAATGTATAGTGAAAGAAATAACAATAAAATAAGACATATTCAATTACTTTTCTAATAAAAAAATGTAAATGGCAGCTGTATGCTCCACATTAAGAAATATTAATGATATCAAAATCAACTGAGAATTACATACAGGGTACATTATTGAAAACACTGTGTTTAATGCAAATTTTAATGTGTACATACAAAGTTAAGGAAAAGATTATTTAAAAAACAAACAAAAAAAACTAAAAGACTAATAAGTGTACCAGCTGACACCCAAAGAAATTACAAAATAAAAATAAAAATCAATAATGTAAAAATGGAAAATCAAAATTAATTAAAATGAGTAATAAATTAGGTTAATACACTATACGCAACAATAACAGAAAGAAATCAATGATAAAATAGAAATTGCAAATATTTTTGTATGGACAGAGAATAGTGACTGAAAACCTCCCCAGAATTTATGATGCAACAAGTCCCAGCCCCAAGTTGTGATCAATGACCATAAATCTGTTGCTTTGTTGGTGTTTATGAATCTACTGTGAAATCCTGATAAACAAAAGACATGTAAATGAACAAAGACACAATGGGACTTTCATGCTGTTCAACGATTATTCAAATGAAATAAAGCTATCATTCTATGGATTACTTACATTTGTGTCAGAATTGAGGAATACATTGAGACTGCAGGTGTCATTACACAATGATCTGTTTTTGCAGCTTATAGTGCAAGTTGTAAAGTGACTGTAAACACAATAAATGTTGTTAAAATAGTATTGGATATGGTACATGCTCAATAATAAAACCTCATTACCTTATTTGCTGCTGCCACACTTCACTGTTACCCTTTGCTCTGCTTCTTATGTCAAACAAGGGCAGCTGAAATGGTAAACAGAACAGAAATAAAACAACATGTAATACTTTTTATACCTATTTTTACCTATCTAAAACATTTTGAAAAATCTTCTACCTTGTACTGCATTTTTGATGAATAGTTGCAGGCATACGTTTAATGGATAAGAATCAACTCCAGGTTGAAGTGCAGTATTCATTTAGCAGCTGGACAGGAATGGTTTATCAGGTGGGACGCCAACAACACTTTACTGTTACCCTTTGCTGTGCTTCTCAATTTGAAATGAAGGCAGCTGAAGTGTTTTCAACAACAGATATGAAATAACAATACTAAATTACAACAAATTAAATATATTTTTAAACATCCTTTACCTTTTATCTCATTGACATGAATGGTTGCTAAAGGCCTTTTAGTCAATAAACATCAACCCCAGGTTGAAATGTTGTTTTTGCAGCAGCTGTACAGGGCTGGTTAGAAGCTTGGGCTGGTGGACACAAGAGGATTGGGCTGGTGGAGGTATGAGCTGGTCTTTACTGGTCTCTTTGTAGACACAAGAGGATTGGGCTGGTGGAGGTATGATCTGGTCTTTACTGGTCTCTTTGTAGACACAAGAGGATTGGGCTGGTGGAGGTATGATCTGGTCTTTACTGGTCTCTTTGTAGACACAAGAGGATTGGGCTGGTGGAGGTATGAGCTGGTCTTTACTGGTCTCTTTGTAGACACAAGAGGATTGGGCTGGTGGAGGTATGATCTGGTCTTTACTGGTGTCTTTGTAGACACAAGAGGATTGGGCTGGTGGAGGTATGATCTGGTCTTTACTGGTGTCTTTGTAGACACAAGAGGACTGGGCTGGTGGAGGTATGAGCTGGTCTTTACTGGTCTCTTTGTAGACACGAGGATTGGGCTGGTGGAGGTATGATCTGGTCTTTACTGGTGTCTTTGTAGACACAAGAGGATTGGGCTGGTGGAGGTATGATCTGGTCTTTACTGGTGTCTTTGTAGACACAAGAGGACTGGGCTGGTGGAGGTATGAGCTGGTCTTTACTGGTCTCTTTGTAGACACGAGGATTGGGCTGGTGGAGGTATGAGCTGGTCTTTACTGGTGTCTTTGTAGACACAAGAGGATTGGGCTGGTGGAGGTATGAGCTGGTCTTTACTGGTCTCTTTGTAGACACAAGAGGATTGGGCTGGTGGAGGTATGATCTGGTCTTTACTGGTCTCTTTGTAGACACAAGAGGATTGGGCTGGTGGAGGTATGAGCTGGTCTTTACTGGTCTCTTTGTAGACATAAGAGGACTGGGCTGGTGGAGGTATGAGCTGGTCTTTACTGGTCTCTTTGTAGACACAAGAGGATTGGGCTGGTGGAGGTATGAGCTGGTCTTTACTGGTCTCTTTGTGGACACAAGAGAAGAAGGCGGATCCATCTGACACTAGTTGGCCAGTTCTTGTCCATTTGCAGAAGTAGATGGCAGTGGAATTGAGTTGGGAGTCTTATTGGGAATTTGATTCTAAATTGATAGTAAATCTACCTAGTCTATGGCAATAGAATGTAAAAATAAAACACGCACCCATAAACAAAAGAGATAACTCACAAAGTTATGTTGACCACTTCATTAAAAGTAAATTAATGAGTGTCAGCTGGTACATAGTTTCAAGTTTGTGTCCTGTCACTGGACACAAGTTGGCCTCTGCATGCATCAACCCTTAGGCCTGTTCTACACTAGTTACAACACCCTATAAAACTGAAGAATACATTTAAAAATTGGATTTCAAATTAAAATTATAGAATATTATGTTTGTATAGTATCACAATAGTATGATATATTGTGCATTATTTTAAATATAAAATCACAAAATGCAGGTTACTGCTGTGGGACAGTTGCAGTCAGGTTCAACACATGATTCATAGTTAAATTATTGTTACTCTGACAGTGATTCATCAACTTAATACAGACAATGATTGATATTATCGCAATATAATTACATCATTATAAATAAATATAAATTGACTGTACAAAATGGAGCATATGGCAGACAGCAACAGCCCCACTGCAGTAGGGTGAGGTGACCTGTGTGAACAGGCCAACCCACCCACCCAGATGCATGCAGAGGCCAACGTAACATGCAGGCTGCTGCACACAACAGCAGTTGGTGATCCCATCTCTGGTGTGTACAGCAGCCTTTTATGGTGGGCCCCTACATGCATTACCCTCCCACTCTCCACCGACATGCATGTAGGGGTCCACTATGAACAATAATGAAGGGAAAAGAAAAGCACTGCAGAACTGTGGAACACTGGAAGACTATAGACTAAACTGTAACTGTAACATGTATAGATCTATGCAAACTCTTATTCTTATTCTTATCACTCCTATTATCTTTATGAATTATATAGAATCTAGTATCTCTGTAAACCATATACGCTAATCTCTTTGTTAGCCATAAACTCTCTGGTATTTCTGTTAACTGTATAGAATATTATCTGACTCTTACATACTAATTATATAAACCCTGGTATCTGTGTAAACTCTGGGCTGAATACCTGGTGAGCTGTGATTACTTACAACTGAAACTGACCAAGCTTCAAATAATAACCATCATTATATTCAGGCAATGGATATGACACAGAAAACTGGGCTGTGATAACTGTAGTAAGTGTGCAACACACCTGAATGGAGACACTGTTGTGGACGAGAGATGTAAATGGCATCTAGCAGTGTGTTCTTCTCAGTGGTGCCAGCAGAGATCACTTGGACATAACCTCTTGACTCAAACAGTTCCATAATTGGCTTTCTTGAGTAGTGCAGCAGGTTCTCGTTGAAATCTCCACAAACTACAATCGGATGGATGTCCAGAATCTCCAGTGACTCCAAAAGGCCTCTGAGGTTTGACAGAAATGGTGACATCTTGTAGTTAGGGGGTCTGTAAATGGTAACAATTAATGCAGAGAAAGGAGCATCCACTTGTACAACCACAAACTCAAGATCAGTAACATTCTGCACATAACGTATTTCACGAGCTACAATATGGTTCTTGACATAAACAGCGACTCCACCACCATCTCTGTTGGCTATTTCACTGAAACTGGTGTAGGACACGTGTCGGCTGCGTTCAAACATCGTAAAGCCTTCTAAATGTAGAGTCGGAGCAACAAAGGAGCCTCGTAGTCTGGTTTCTGTAAGACACAAAACATCTGAGAGACACAGTTCATGATGACTCTGAATGTCCTGTATGTGAGACGGTAAACCCTCAGCGTTGTGATGGATAATGGAAAATGTGCTCTCTCTGTCCAGTCTTTGAGACACGTGATAAAAAGTCATTATATGATCTAAATTGGCTTGTTGCATGTTATTTATTGATTCTGTGATAAGTGGGTTAGCATAAAGCTTAGACTCATCCATCTCTATGATGTGCAGCCCGTTCAGAGAGGTCACTCTGCTCACTGCTACGTAGCCCATACCAGGTTCAAAGATTTTCTTTAAAGAAACCACTGCCGATGAGACTGTTAAACCCTGTACCTTGTGTATTGTACAAGCGAAAGCAAGCTTAATGGGAAACTGTCTGCGCACAAGTCCTTTTTTCTGAATGACTTTTTCCTCCGATCTCTCCAGATACACCACATTGTCAGATCCTGGTTTCCTTCTTGGATTTTTATTATCAAGATCAAGTCCCAGCATGTGAACACTTGAAGGGTCTTTATTTGAATAAACCAGTTTGACAAGTTTAGCAAAAGCCCCATTCACTAGTCCCTGATTCAGATCTATGTTTCTGGTCAGCATAACACGGGCACCTACTGCAACTTGTAATGTGTCAGATAATCCATTAAAGTTTCCTTTACACGGTGTGGTCTGTAGTTCCATCATGCCAGTCCGAGCATCTTTACTGTAATCATCTGCATTGATTGTTATAATGTCATCATGAAACAGAGCTAGTGTTTTAGAGTTGTGCTTCTCCACTTGTTTATTTGTTGCAAAAATGTGAAGTATATCCTTTGGACAGTTTTCTGGGTCACATGTTGCCTTTAAGAGTAAAGCTCTGTCTGCCTCAGATAACTCTCTTGTTAGCTCTTTTACCCTGATGCGGTTCAACATCTCAGCAAATGCAACATCATCTTTCTGCCGCATGATCTCAGTCAGTGTAACCATCTGAAAGTTGTCTTTCCACAGGTCAATGTGAGAGGGGTCATAAACACACAGTGGCAGAGACTGTCTCACTGGAGGTAACTGATAAAAATCACCAACTGCTAGAACTGACATTCCTCCAAATGGTCTTTGTGTACCTTTAATTTGCTTTAACCTGAAATCTACATATGCAAAAAGCTGTTTGGACACCATGGACACTTCATCAATAATAATGATCTCAGCGTTCATCAGTTCTGCTCTGACTTCATCGAGCTGGTTACCAAGTCCTTGAAATGGAGGTTTTAAACTTCTGGGTAGTTTCAGCAGAGTGTGTAGAGTTGTTCCACAGATGTTGAAGGCTGCAGTGCCAGTAAAAGATGTCAACAGGACAGTGGGCTTTGAAATATCTGTCTCTTCTGCACTTCTCTCTAATTTCCAAAGTATTTCTGAGGCCTCGGCATGAATACATTTGATAAGATGTGATTTTCCAGTTCCTGCACCACCATTGATGTAATAAAAGAACTGTTCTACATTGACATTACCAACACGTTTTATGCACCAGTCTCTTACAGCATAAAACACAGAAGCCTGCATCTGGTTCAAACTCTGATACATTTGACGTTTCATGGTTAGATCTAGTTTTGGAGGTTCAAGCATGATTCTGGCATCTCTCACTGTATTTGACTCACGATTATATTCTGGGACATTCTCTTGTACATCATCATCTGGTTCTCTGGCTTCCATCTCCTCAATACACTCAAGTCTTTCTTCTTCTGTTTGTGGAGCTAATGTGGCCCATGCATCAAAAATTTGCCCATTCTCTTCATATTCTTTTAAGGCACTCTCAACTGTTTTAGCATGCTTCTCATATTTATCTCGGTTTTCCTTCACAATGCTCTGCACAGAAACAATATCATCTGTATAAGGCAGCTGGACACAAGCCTGTTCATAGAAAGACTGGAAAGTGGGAAACGCATTTGTTTTTAGCTGACACTCTGCCCGATGTGGAAGGTATAGTTTTAACATGTTACCATGAAACTCTTCAGGGTTCTTTTCTGGTGAATATCGATGATATCTGATAATGGCATTTTTATCAATGCGTAATCGCTTCTGAACATATCCCAAATCATTCAGCAACGGCATTACATCTTTACCTTTCTTATTTTTGCCATAAACCAGTCTGCAAGTGGAGGCAAAATCAGCATAACACATCTGCTCAAACTCTGGTGTTTCAGGTCGTGATCTGTATTTGTCCAAAAGACTTGACATCCAGATGTTTTCACTGCCAGGTAAATGGTTTTCCAGCTCTGACATGGGTCTGCTCAGTCTGACATTGTTATTATCAGTTGGGAGGAACACTACACTGCGAGTACACTTTTTCAGTTGTAGTCCACAAGCTCTAGCCACACATTCTTGTGCACTGACCTCTCTCTTTTTGGAATAAGCTTGCATAATTTGTCGCATCTGGTCAGATTCATTTTTTCTCTGTCAGAGTTGTTGATGACAGTTTTTAGATACTCACTCATCTGAGATTCACTTTTACCAACATAACTACAAATGTAATTGATGCAACTGTAAACACTGGTGATATACTGTATATCCATATTAGCCCGCCATGCTTTGAGTATTATAGGGTTATAAGGATTGACCCAGCAGTCTTTAGGCTCACGCTTCAGCATTACCACATTAGAGTTTGCCATGGCATGTAAGTGAGTTTCATATTCATTCATGGTTAAATCACACTTGACCAAGAGCTCCTCCAAACTCATAGAAGCATTTTCTGGTTCATGTAGCAGTGCCTTTAAAGATTTGAGTTTTGACATTGTCTCCTTTGAAGCGTCCTCACAGTATTCAGGTCTGGTGATCATGGTCTCTTGAATGGGATTCTTGGGAAATCCAAACCTACATCCACTGTTTCTGCCTTTACGACATGTTCTGGTGTGGTTTTTACTGTGCATCTGTACCTCAGACACCAGTTTATACAGTTCAGGTTCTTTCTCTGGATCAGGAAGCTTGGCTGAGATGTATTTATTAATGAAATCATTAACTGTCTGATCATCATCTTCCTCAAACACAGGGGCACCTTCTACCCAAATGAGACAGTGAATATGTGGACTTCCTCTGTGCTGAAATTCCACTCTGTAAAAGTAATCAACCACTTTTCCAATTGGCTGTGCAGGAGACAGGATTAAATCTCTGAATAATGCTTCAACACGTTTGTCAAACATTCTCATTGTAGTCACTGGGTTACTGCGTAAAATTTCACACTTGGTGTTCCAGTCCAACTCATCAACATTAACTCGTTCACCCTGTTGTGCTTTTATTGCTTCAATAAATTCGGGCCAGTTTTTCTCCCCACAACTGAAAGAAGTAAAATACACAGGACAACCTCTCTGTCGTATTATTGCGTACAAATCTCGTGTAGTTTTCTGCCAGTATGCTGGTGTTCCTCTCAGAGGAGTCATGAATCTCACTGCATCCCTGTTCCTTATCAGTTTGTCCACCTCTTTTTATCTTGTAACATTGCTGAAGTAATTTTGCGTCCGTCTCTGGTCACAGGCTTTGCTTTGCGTAACTGAATGCTCATACTAGACCTGGCCAAATGTATTTCAGTAACAAACTGTGCAAAGAATAAATAGTTTGTGTCTCTGGCAAACCTGTCATCAACAGAGAAAAGTCTGGTTTTGAAATAGCTGCTTGGACTTAATTTAATAGGCCTCTTTTCATCCAGTGTGTTCTGACCAGTGGGAAACTGAACAGGAAATGCCATTGCTTCCAGGTTTGGTGTTTTAAAGAAACTGACTGGGTTATTTCTTTCTGCTGGAGCTACAGAGTAGATTCCTTCAGTGTAACACAAGATTTCATCAGAAACATCAGGAGGCTGAAGGCATGATTCAAGAGCAATGCCACCATTTGGTTCATCTCCTTCCTGTTCATCTTGTTCTGTCTGATTACTGTCATCATTATCCTCATTATTATGTGTTTCCATCTCAGACACTGCATCTTTCTCAAATGTATCAATTTCCTCCAAAACTGCTTCATCATAATCACTGTCTTTCATTTCATTCTCACTGTCACTCTCATCCTGATCAAGTGTAGGGTCACATAATTCTGGTTGGTCCCTGATTTCTATGTCTTTGTACTGCGGATGAATGTCTTTCAGTTTCTGTAGGGCTTGTACCAATTTGGACCAGGTCACAGCCTGAAATATTTGATGGCCTTTGTAGGAAAGCTTTCTCTTCAGCTTGACTCTCATCACCTGAGACTGACTTGTGAGTCTGGGCAAAGCATTGACAGTTTCCTCAACCTCAGATGGGACACAAACCACATTTCCATGTATAGCTCTCTGTCCTCCTTTAGGAAGTGGGATGATCTTGGCAAAGGCTATATATTTAGCAATGAGGTGTCTCTCCAGAATATTAAGACCAAACAGCTCTGGTGGAATGTCTGCAAGTTGTAGTTTATTAACCACTGCAAGGGAAGGCATATAACTCCTTTTTTTTTTTTAAATGGTCATGACAACAGTGACAAATCCATTCGCCCTTTCTCTCATCTGGTACTTTACATGATTGGTTAATGCACTCATCATCACAAATATGAACATATTCTCCAGTTAAACACTGTTCAACCACATCACGGTTCTTTTCATAAACGGACCTCCTGCAGGGCTTCACTTGGTTTGGAAACAAAGCTCTGTGACAAACTGTACAAACATATGTGGGGAAGTTTCTGATTTGTGCTCTGAAAACATTTATTGCCTTTTCACACAGGTCATTCTTATTTTGATGGCTTTCTTTAGGTGTTTCCTGACATTGTTCATGTTGTCTGTTCATCGCTCTGTATTTCTTGATCACACTCCTTGCACATCTCATTTTGTGTGTTATTCTGAACTCACTGTTTTTGGTATTTTCTCTGCATTTAAAAATTTCATCAAAAGCCTGTGCTTAGTTCTGAAAGCTTCATCATTTGCATAGTTGAGTGATATACGTCCTTTGTTTTAGTTTGAAGGCTGTGTCATTCATATATCTATTTTGAATATACTTCTTCTGTCTTAGTTTGAAGGCTGTGTCATTCATATCTATTTTGAATATACTTCCTCTGTCTTAGTTTGAAGGCTGTGTCATTCATGTATCTATTCTTAATATACACCTTCTGACTTTTATTGTATTTTGTGTTAGTTCTATATCGAAGTTTGACATACAGCTTCTGTCTGTCTTTAAAATCACTGTCACCGTGGTAACGATGGCATATATACTCTGTCCTTTTTTTAACTCAGCATCTTGTCTGTACCTTTTATTTTTCCGGTCAGCGATAGTTTCTGATCGTTTGTTCTGTTGTGAGATTTTCCGCTGAAATTTTCTCCTTTGGTCTTTTGGTCTTTTACTCCCATTGTCACAATTCGGAGTTTCATTGTTAATAAGACTCAGTGACTGACATTGTTTGTCTTTTGCATTGAGAACTGAAAATAAATCTGGATTGATTGAACCATGCGTACTTCTCTCAGATGAATAAGAAACTATATTCTTGGTGCTTTTTTCATCATATTCAAGGTTACATGATGATACTTGACAGTCATCACTGTGAATAGCTTGTTTGTCAGCAAAAGTTGCATTTACATCTGGCACAGGATTGTTCTGAAAAACTACAGGTGTGAACTCATATGGTTCGCCATCTGGTGTTCCCATTCGTACGTAGTTTTCTAAAATTCTCTCAACCATTTTATTAAGTTGTCTAAATTTAAGCATCACAGCTTTGTCACCACCGAAAATGCCCCTTGAATCTCTTCCGTGAGGATCAAAAAAACCAAATCTGCCACTGCGATCTCTGAAAACTGCAATAGTTAAAGTTCGCATGATCAGCAAACCATACTGTACTTCATTAAGTAGACAGTTTAATCTACCTTGTAGATCTGGGTAATTTCTAGTGTGACACTGTCTGAAAAGCCCACACATTGCATCTCCTCTCTCAATTTGATGCTCCTGAGTTTTTCCTTGTATTACTAAAGGTATGTCATCGGCCGCTAAATATATGTAATTAACAGTCTGTCGGACTCTGTTGTACAGTGCGTCACCTTTGTCCAAGACGAGATTCAAGTCTGCGGTAGTGAGGTTTTCATTCTCGTGAAGAAAGGCCAGAAACGTTGCAGAATTAGCAGTGCACTGTGTGTTTGGTGAAGAGTATTTACCAGATGCTTGTGAATATGAAGCTCGTACACATATTTCATCAGGTCCTTGTGTCTGGGTTCGGTTACGTGTGGAAGAGCTGGTGTCAGTGATCACTTGGACTGTAGCGGGACTTTCTCTTAAACCTGTACTCTTTACCTGTGTGCTACCACATGAATCAGCTGTTGGCTCTGAACCCTGTGCCGTTACCTCTGCGCTTCTCTCAGAATCACCTTCTCTTACTCCCCTCCATCTCTGAGCAGCAGATGATGAACGTTTGGACTTCCGTGGCATTTCTGTGTGGTTTGAACAGTCAAAAGCTTTGGGGCAAATAACCTCGTTACGTTAGCTTAAAGACGTCAAATATGAACTAGAACCCCAAATGTTTTACTACCAGTTTAATTACCTGTTACGTTCACTAACGTCACACAGTACAAAAAACAATTACACTGTAAAAATAGTTTATCTACTTAAATACACTAGCTTTAGCTTAATGGAACTTAACAGCCTTAATTAGCACAAGTCAAACCAGGAGCGTCTCTATTGAAATTAGCTGCAACGTCACTTAGCAGGAGCAAAAACAAGGTTAGCCGTTTAGTACAAAGTATTGCTTTTCTTATTAATGCGCACAGTTTAAGGTTAACAGATCGTTTACGTGTAACTTGCCTTAGTTCAAATGTGTTATTCAAATACTATAGACCAATTATTGCTGCAACTACAACTTTAAAAATGCACTCAAAATTAATTTAACAATACAACTTAAAATATATTATTACAATATTAGCGTGTATAAACTTAAATTA
>JAWCTZ010001112.1:0-24297 GCA_036850595.1 Rhyacichthys aspro | reverse complement strand
AAATTCATCCAGTGATTAAAAAAATCTAAAACTAGATGTACTTTGTGGACTGGCTTCGTGGTTCCAGTAACTTTACGATTTTTCAGTAAAAACTACTCATCAGCGGCTTATGTTTAGGCAAAATCAACTGGCAAGTCTCATCTGAATTTTCCTTTTTGATTGAATTGAGGCGCAGAGAGGACATTTTAGCTCTGGGCATGAATTTAAAAGACTTCTGAATGCTCCAGAGTAACAAACTGACAAACCTTCTGCTTTTTTAGAGGTCAGCACACCGGCCCTTAAATCAGTTAATTATGAGCTGGTGATTAGCAGCACCTCAGTGTATCTTAGACTTTTAAATCTTAAGAAAACACTTAAGAAGACGTACACAGTATGTTTTACACTGAAAACCAAAAAATAAAATGTATATTTAAAAAAAAGCAGCAGTTATTCTGAGCTGATGAGGCAGGATGTCACTTGCATAAATCTGGCATTTGAGCTATTTGTTTGTGCTGGTGCCAAACTGACATAGGACACACTTACTAACAACAGTGGTTTGTTAGGGTCAGTTTAGTTTGTTAGGGTGTAACGCCTAATTTACACTGACTGCTGAACAGATACGGAACGGCGTCCGTACGGACGCCGCTAGGAATAGAAACCGTTGTAGTCAGTGCGAGCATTTACACCAGCTGCGGTGTGTTACGTCTCCTGATCCGGAGCTCCGGAAGGTTTCCGCAAGAAGTCTATTTTTTCCGGACGCCGCATGTGGATTTTCATGAAGTTGAAGAAATTACAAGTGCAGTGACGGGGTCCCGGGGTTATTTGAGACCACGGATGACGAGAGATTTATCACGGAAGTCCAAAACCACACATATGATATTTCACATACTTTTTATAAGGACAACACCAGAAAAGAGAAGGCATGGAGTGAAATAGCTGGAGCTCTGGGATATACTGGTGAGTTTTTATCAGCACCTCTCTCTTTACATGGATGTTATCACGTGAACTCAACTCTTCAGCGTGAATCCCTGTGGTTTTGTGGTCTCGCGGATGCAGATTTCCGGACACGTACAGCACACACACTGGACCCGGTGTAAATGGCAGTCCTTACGGATTCCGTACGGAATCCCTTTCGCAGTCAGTGTAAATGAGGCGTAAGGGTCAGTAGTGTTTAATAGTCTGTGGAAACATACAGCAGAGCAGGGCTGTGATATACACATACAGTTTTAGTTTAGTCCTATACCAATACCCACGTCTAACGTATTAATAATAAACAAAATATATATCTATAGCTATAACTATAGCATGATGTTCACAGGACATGAAGCTGTTCAGATGCCGAGCTCAGAAGAACTCCAGAGCAGTGAGCTCATGGCTCAGAACACCTCCATTACTGCAGCCTGTCTTTCCTCTCACAGCCCTGGTGAACTCTTCTAGTTTCCAGTTCAATATTAAACCCAACTGCACCTTAAAAATAGCTCAGCGCAAAGCATGCAGAGGACAAAGTACACACAACTGTTTTAACACACAGGTACAATCTTACATTTGACTAAAAAGTTGTCTCATGTCCACTCCAATGGACAATGTATCTAAATCAAGTCATCAGGTACAGTGGAATATGCTATTTCAGCTAGGCAAATTATTTTTCACCTACTAATAATAGAAGAGTATTCTTAGAGGCTGCAAAGGCTGTAAGGTGAGAAGCACTATATGTAGCAGGCCTGGTCTGTGTGTATGTGTTTGGGTGTCTGTTCTTTAGGTTGACACCCAGGTGGACACTCAGGTGAATCTTAGAAGTGCTCTGACATCAGAAGACCACAAAGGGAAGGCCATGACAGACAAAAGAGGAGGGAATTTGTATCATAAACAGTAGGAAATATCTCTACTACAAGTACCCTCTGACCCACTTTAATGTCACAGACCAAAAACAACAACCCACAGTTAGGTTAGCCTGCCTCATTTGGTCAAAGGGGCAGGCTAACCTGTCTGCCTGTCAAATATTATGAAGTACAAACCTTGAATGGCAATACAGTTGATTTTAGCTTTTATTTAGCGACCAGTGTCATTGATAAGAACAGACAGGCAACTAGAGAGATATCAGAGATACTAACAGAGAATACTTTTCACAGTCTATAAATAATGTAGACGGCAAACAATTTCTCTATGTAGCTAAGA
Organism: Rhyacichthys aspro; assembly: GCA_036850595.1. Lineage (NCBI taxonomy): Eukaryota > Metazoa > Chordata > Actinopteri > Gobiiformes > Rhyacichthyidae > Rhyacichthys > Rhyacichthys aspro. Next base: position 22,143 of record JAWCTZ010001112.1, on the reverse strand, counting down.
CAAAGAATAACCAACTGAGCTTGGTAAAATCGAAAACTATGGACACATGGCTATGTCCATAGTCCCTCCCCGACTGTACATTTTATGTTCATACACTTGTATATAATAGTTACTGCTATACTAGATATATCTACTGGAACTGTAAATATCCACCTGTAATGTACAAAGTCATGTCCATATCACTCATATTTATTGTATATACTGTTCATACTGTATATACTGCACTTAATGCCGTTTGCACTTCTGGTTAGATGCTAAACAGCATTTTGTTGCCTTGTACTTGTACATGTGGAATGACAAAGTTGAATCTAATCTATGACAATAAAGTTGAAATAAAGCTAAAGAGGCTAATGTCTTTGTCTTTGTGATATTGTAGAAGGCCTATGTGATCTGTACAGACTCTATAGATGCTTTTTTTAAGATTAGTTTTTGGGGCGTTTTGGCCTTTATTGATAGTGTAAAGTAGCTGGACAGGAAATGGGGTGAAAGAGAGTGGGGAATGACATTGGGCAAAAGACCTGAGAGACTTGAACCCGGGTCTCCGCGTGCTAGACCAGGTGCATGATAAGAGACGGGATATTTATTCAATGAAGTTTAGCTTAATAACTGTGGAATTAAGGCACTAAGTTCAATCTGTTTGAGATCTACACTGGCACTGGTCATATTTTACTCGATTTTTCGTGCCATTACAGCCAATAGAACGTGTTTAGTCACATGACATCTGGAACTCTATAATACTCTGTAATATAAATATTTTCAATTTGATGCATTAATTAAAGGGTACACAGTGGTGGACTTAAGAGATTTTGAATGGATTAAAAGTGGTTCTAGCCAGATTTGAAGGGGTTTCTGGTTACACTCAGACCTTAACCAGTTATAACCTGCTTAAACCTGGACAGCTTAAAGTGGTTAACTTGGACCTTAACTATTTGGAGTGGATTTAAACAGGTTATAGATAGATTTGGATAGATCTAAAGTGCTTTAACTTAGACTGTAATTAGCTTTGAGTGGCTCTAAAAAGGTTATAGATGGATGATGAGTTTAACCAGTTCTAAAAGCATTCAACCTACTTATAACCAGGTTTGGGTGGTTATTAATAGCTTTAACACAGATTTTAACCACTGGTTAGCACTCCTGCCTTACAGCAAGAAGGCCGTGGGTTCGATCCCTGGGCTGGCCGACATCTGGCTGACACTGAGGCACAGAGTCTGCATGTCATCCCCGTGGGTTCTCCCTGGGTACTCGGGCCTCCTCCTACAGCCCAAAGATTTGCATGTGTAGGTACACTTAACAATTGGAATTGCCCCTAGTGAATGAATGTGAGAGTGAATGGTTGTCTGTCAGGGTCTGAGTCTAAATGTCAGCCCTGCAACTGGTCATAGTCCAGAGTGTACCCCACCTTAGGCACAAAGCTGCTGGGATAGATTCCAGTCACCTGTGAACCTTAATGGGACTAAGCAGAAGAAGATGAATAAATGAATGCATTAATTCACTGATGATTAATTTGGTAATGATACATGTCATCACACATCATACATATGTCCCTGCTGGTCCACCTTTGACCATTACCTAAGTGAGTGTGGTGTGAGCTGGGACTGTATTTACTTGCGCCATTTCTACCTGCTGAGTCAAGCCTAAAAAGTAAGATCTTATTTTGCAGTTTCCAGGGTAATCCATATCTGCTCCCTCTGTTAAGACCACAGCAAACACAAAAGCCTGCTCTGTTTGTGTGCTTTGGACAAACTCTTGAGTCAGCATTTCACATTGGTATTCTCCACCTACTGTTCCCACTCTTCACACACTCCCTCCGAGCAGGGCCTGTTCAACACTGACTTCATTGTACAGTCCATGCCAAAGCATAGAGCGTAGCCCCTCCTCTCTCTCTGCCTCAGTCTTCCTGTCCAACTGGAAAAACAGAGCCTTTATGACTCTCAGAGTGTGTATTTACTGCTCTGAGGTGGTTAAAGGTCCTCAGAAGAATAGCACAGTGTGTGCTGAGGTGTGTGTAGACCTCTGACACCACAGTACCCTTTTTTTTTTGTCAAACGGGGTACAAAGGGTCCCAAAATAAATGCACCGTTGTGCAATGTTCCACTGCAGCATGTACCAAAAGGCTCATTCAAGGAAAACAATATTCAAAAGGGAAAATACAAAAAAGAAACATCATCTAACAAAATTTGTATTGTTCTTGGCACAGGCAAAGGCCAAAGAATGTGGAATGTTACACTTTTTATGAATAAAAAAGTAAGCAGCTCTGTGGATTTGGTTGGAGTTTAAGAAGCTGCCAGACAAAATAGTTCCAAAATTATTTATGAATGTTATTGAATAATTAGTTAATTGTTAGCCTTAACTATGTCTATGCATGTGACTGTGCACATATACATGCAGCATGTGCATTTCTGAAATATACTAGGATGTGTGAGTAGATTGCTTACAATGGTGTGTGGAATGAAACCATTAGGGCTACTCATACAGGTACACAAACCACGTGCAACACTTGGAAGATTTGGTAGAGGAAGAAGAAGAAGAAGAAGAAGAAGAGAGAAGAAGAAGAAGAAGAAGAAGAAGAAGAAGAAGAAGAAGAAGAAGAAGAATTTCTTTTGTCAGTAAGTATTACACAGATATGAGGCTTTGGTCTGACTGTGAAAAAAAGAAAACTGACACTTGCTTGTTACATGGGCAATTTATCCACCCTGCTCCTACAGCACCAACAGCTCCAACAGCTCCTGCAGCTCCTGCAGCTCCAACACACAGCTCTTCTTTGCACTTGGAGATGTGTCTTATAAGTTACAGTCTTGTGTAATCACACAGGCAGAGTGTGACCTTGCGTGTCATGTTCTCTACATAGTTACACATCACAAAGTATCTTAAAACCATTGCATATCTTGCTCCACTCCCATTAGGACAGTCGTTCCGTAACTTTTTCTGCCCCCCCCTTTGATGAAATTTCTAGTGGCTGAAATGTAGTGCACTCTAAGTTTCCCACAATCCATCAGTAAAAGTAGTGAGCAGCAATGGTCACTAGATGGTCAAATTAATACACCATAATGCTTTGCAAGTTGTCGGGGGAGAGGAGCGTGACCGGGACATGTCTTTAAACTGTACACAGGTTTGAATAAAACAAAGATATATAATAAAAAAGAGTTGGAGGCACAAGTTTTACACTTTGTGGCAACATATTCATATGTGAATTGTTATTCATAAACCATTATGGTATAAAATCACTAACATTACCTAAACTGGGCTCATGCTGATGGAGATACCGTAAGATAGCTCCCCTTGAGGCATTTATAGAGTTAGAGAGCAATAATTCAGTCCGTTTTGGTCATTAACAGCACATGTCTTGTTGAATAAAACACGTAGCTATGTTATTATTTGTATATATATACCATACTTATACTAATGTCTTGCCAGAGTCTAAAGTTACATAAGTCCATTATCAGTGGAGTTCAGCTAACCTTTTTTTTTCATATACGTCAAAGTCACATGACTATCAGTGACAGAAAACATGCAGTGTCCAAAACCGTTCACTCTATATAGAGCAGCACTATATAGTGGCTGAATCTGAATACCTCAAAATGGTTGTCTCGTTCCTGTTTGGGAGACATTTGTGAGCTACGTCATGAGGTCAACAGTAAGAAGTAAGGAAGTCAGTTATTGTTTGAGGAAAGGAGCGACAGTTAAGTTTTGACAATCCACTCCTCAACCTCAGCAGGAAACAACGAGAAGTTGCATCGATGTACATCGGCTTAATAAAAGCTACATATGCCAAAAATAGACTACCACAAGTGCAACTTATCCTTCAACAAATGCTGAGTTATCAAGGCTAACAAGCAGGACAGTTTAGAGAAATAATCGGAGCAACGCCGCACCAGTAATGTTTGTCTGTTTTGAATCAAGAGTTCTGTAGGACACTAAAAAGCATCATTCAGAAACAAGAGCCTACAGTGAACACAATAGCAGTAAGTGTGAATGTATAAAAGACTCACCAACAGCAACATCTCCAACATGTGTAATTCACTCATAGTCCTGAACTGTTTGTATCTGGTCCTGATCTGGCCAAATAATCCACCAAAGTCTTTGTTTGTTATTTATTATTATAATTAATTAGTTGGCATTAATCAAACTAATAGAGATCTGTTCTTTAAGCGAATGCTGTAGATTTATGCAAATTAACCACCCTTAGGTTTCTCACAAATGTAAACAAATGTGCGCAAAGTAGTGTTTAAATGCAGCGAGCTTTAATTGTGAGGAACAAATCTTGCATAAAGATGCTGTGCCTCAAGAGCAGTATCTTTTATAAACTGTGATTTGTGCAGATATTTATGCAATAATGGTTGATTCAGAGTAACTTTGAACTCATCACAAACTCATCAGATCAGCTTTAGTCGATTTCGGAAATTTTTGGGTGGTTGTGCATTGAATTCCGGGATGCCAGTAACCTTACAGTAAAGAATGTCCAGAGGTCCCTATGCTAAAGAAGGTATTGAAGCTCCTTTCTTTACTTCCTTCCCTACTAATGTGTGAATTCAGACAGCTCAAACCCATCCGGGTAAGTCTTAAGGAGATAGGACATTTCCTTACCAATTTCAGGTATTCTGTGTTTCTCGTTCTGTTTTTGCTGCGAGCTAGTCAGTCTGTAACCGCTCTGGGGCGTGGTTGGAATACGGTACATATCATGTCAGTTCTGTTTGACCCCTATGATAGTGCACTATCTTTACAAATTGTTTGCAATTGCATTTGTTATTTTTATTTTATTTTGTTTGACCATGTACTGTGTGTATGGGTTGGTGATACTGCATTAGGATATTCCTGTACTGCATTAGGATATTCCTGTACAAATTACCTTAACAAAATCTAACCCCAGAGTCTGTCCACTGAATCATAATATTGCCCCACAATGGAACCTGTGATTTACACCACTATTAACACTAATCTACTGACTCACTTCTCAGCAGTATCCGTTACTTCTACTCTTCTACTACAGCTCAGATGTCTGTAATGTGTTGACAAAGCAGTTGTTACCTGGTATGGCTGGCAGGCTGAATGGTCAGACAGGAAATCCAGTTGTCGGTCTAACAGAAACTCCACCGCGGTGACTGAGGACAGGAGGCTCTTCCCCACCACAGGCTTAAAGGCCTGCAAACACAGAAACAGCAGCTCACTCACCAACTACAGATGTCACATCATCATCATTGATAAACATACACTATGTCTGCACTGTTGAAGCAGTAGGCATGATGGGTAATAATGAGTCAGGCTCAGTGACTCTCTCAACTCAGCCACAGGACAGTCAATCCTTGCTTACAGTGATTTTCAGTGTTTAGAGTTGCCTTTGTATCAATTAAGCCTCTGTGAAATTGTGTGGTTTTGGCTTTATTAATCAATTTATCAGTTGTGGAATTGTTGTGGCTTTAAATAATTGGTGAATCATTATATTTATTTATGACTCTTATGTTCAGTGTCTTTGGTGATTTTAGTGGAGGTGCAGCTGTTCACAGCAGTGTGCTTCAGCATGAGTCACACTGATGCTTCTTTCAACTGTTCTCTCAAACTTGGGCAAAATGTGAGCAGAACTGTCACAGAATCTGAAAACTGATTGTGAATTTAGTTGTAACTCCACACTCTACCCCAGAGAAAAACAGAGATGAGGAATGCAGGCCTCATTAAAGTCGGCAATAACCTTAAATCTGTGCCTTGCTGATCAGTGTCTATATCAAATAAAAATGACCAAAGCTATATTGAGAGATTGACATTAATTTCATTGCGATGCACCATAAAAGTCGATATTTGGCACATTAAATTAAGGAGTGGTGAAAGTGGGAGAGTAAAAGAGCTGGAAAGACACCGCTCAGAGTCTGATGAATACATTCATGAGCAGTTCAAAGCACTGCAGTGCACTTTGATGTTCTTAAGTGAGGCTGTTCCTCGTGCTTTATGTGCAGCTCCTCCACCTGCCATCACTCTGCTCTACATTCACACAGATAATGTGCTGAGAGCAAAACAAGAGCTGTGCTACTGAATGATAGTTACATAACATGGTCAGAGTGAAAGAGTCAGTACTTTTACATGCACATGTCCGCAGGAGGACTGCACATCGTGCTTTAAAGCGCAAAGAATGTGTGTTCCAAATGTCATATGGATATGTACAAAACAAATTTTTTTGATTCCTATTTACTTTTTTCGTGTGTTGCCATGGCCCCCATTGGCTTTTTTGTTTGTCATCACATTAGGCATGTGTGTACCAAATTTAATTTCCCCACAACATTTCCCATTCAAATTTTGTAGTGGGCCTCTGTTTTTCAAGATGGTGGGTATATTGTTATTGAGGGCTGTTAAGGTTACAAGGACAAACAACTGGCCTTTGGGTCTCATTTTAAATCAGACGATGTCTGTGAGAATTACAGCAGTTTAAGAAAAAACACAAATTTACCCCAAAATGGTAAAGTTGAACTGAAATCTTAACAAGAAAAGTTTTGTTGAGACGTGTTGATTATGTTGACAGAGTTTGTCAGTTTTTCGGATAAAAAATGTAGAGGAGATGGTTATTAGGGGTGGGAATCTTTTAGAATCTCTAGATTCGATTTGTATTCATAAATTTCAACTTAATATACATTTATTTATTTTTTATTCCAGATTGCAGTTTGGTGTTAATTTTTTTTAATCATATTTCACTGTGTTGGATGGTCTTAAAGAAAGAAAATACCACTGCATCAAAAGCCTGAAATGTACTTTTCTTTTCTTGCACATTAAACAACTAAAAAAGAGTGACAGGCACAAGGTTTACACTTTATGAAATCGTATTTAGTCGTAAACTATTATTAATTAAGATGTAAAATCACTAACGTTAGCTGTACCTGAGCTCATACAGACGCAGATATGACAGCTTCCCTCTAAGACATAAATGGGTTACAATAAGCCAGTCTGTTTTGGTCATAAATAGGACGAGGCTTGTTGTATAAAACATGTGGGCAGTTATTATTAATAGTTATATTGCTAAAGTCTTTCCAGAGTCTATTACAAAATCCATTATCAGCTAACTTTTATTTTTTACATGTATGTGAGTCACGTGACTATCGGCGACAGAAAACAAACGTGTAGTGTCCAAAACCATTCACAAATTGAGTGCACTATATAGTCCTCTATATAGAGTAGCACTATGTATTGATTGAGGGGTTAGGGGCAAGAGAGGGGATTCGGACTTGTCTTTCCACTTCTAAGACACAAGACAGATTAAAAACAACATAAAACACACAATGAATAAATAACTCAAAGAAACTCAAAAAAAGCACAAAGGCACTAAAAACATGAGTAAAAACAACATATATATATATATATATATATATATATATATATATATATATATATATATATATATATATATATATATATATATATATATATATATATATATATATATATATATATATGAATGTGGTCGGTGTTTTGACAGAAGAGTGACCATATATGCGTTTAAGCAGTTGAACGTTTCAGACCATTTCAGAGAATGACATTTAGTGTTTTATCAATTGTGAAAAACAGTAATACTGGAATTCAATTTAACTAGCTTAAAATGTCTATAATGTCATGAAATTTTAGCACCTTTTATAGTACTAAAGCGTCACAAAAATGAAAAGAAGCATTAACACAGTTCAAATCATTTTAGAAAACAAACTGAAACATTGTTGTTTACATGCTGTAAGGTTTATTCTTATTAGATTTCAGAACTTTGCCAGATGTGGAAGTCAAAAAGTAAATTAAAAAAAAGGTTTTTTGGATATACAATCAATAGTTTATAATTGTATAAATAGGTAATCACATGGTAAGGTTAGATGCCAAATGACTAAGACCCAAGATCAAGGGCGCCATCTTGATAAGCATGAGTGCTAATTTAATAAAATTTTCTTCAAGGTACCAACTTGTATTTTTGGCCTGTACAAATGTATAACTGAAAAATGGGTTTGAAATAATTGTATTATTATTTAATGCCTGATAAATAAAAAACTTTTTTTTTCCTGGATAACGGCCTAGCTGCAGATAAGGTTCTAGCACGTGAGTTTATCATATCACAATTGCAAAAACCTGGGGTTTCTTACTGTGAAGATATGAAAGCTCAAAGTATGAAATACAACAATTTTGAAGTTTGGGGTAAATCCATGATGGTCATACGGGAGGCATATGTTGATTTCACATGGAATGACCTCTCACACAAAGAGGAAGTGGGAATCAAACAGGAAGTGAGGCTCACTTCCTGGTGTGATGTGTCAACCTGCCCGCTGAGGAGAAGAAAGGTGGCTGTAGCCAGTTTAAGTCTTCAGGTCGCAATCCTGAGCTGAACTGTTGATTTTGGGTACTGGGATCTGATACTATACAAGACTGTGTCAATGCAGGACAAAAACAACAAATCACATTTCTTAATTGTTTGCTGGAGCTAATGTGCTTTGTTTTGATGCCGTTCGCATAAAGCATTCAATGTGCTGACAAACATAAAATAGAAAATAATGTCTCCATGACTTCGACAATACCAATAATAGAGTGTGTAGAACCTGCTCTTTCTTCAAAACAACCTCATTTATTCTGGGCTGCCTTCACAATAGCTTTTATCCTTCTTCACTGAACACTTTTGCACAGACCAGAAACAATCCTTCTTTTTGGGCTTTGAGACATTTGAAAATAAACAGCCACTGATCTAGACCATGGTTCACTGTAAACTCATTGAGTAAGACACCTGATTTTCCAAAGTAGTAAGGTCACAGCTCCTGACAGTCATATCATCGTACCCTTTTTTCCTCCTTTCTGTGAGATTACTGTGAATTTTTCTTTAGCACGTCTTATAGCCCATCTGAGTGTTTGTGAGTTATTTATGTTAATTATGTGACACAGCAAAAAGTGTCTCATCTTTCAGCATCAAAATCAACATCAAAAGATGGAGCTGATGTCGTTAATCTCAAAATCTTAAGTAGTTTTGTCTCTAAACAACATACTCACTTTGCTGACCCAAATTTATCTTCTGAAGCAGATAATAAATCTTATGTCCAAGCATGTATTTGCAAATGGAATATGTGAAGTCTATGATATAAAATAGGGCTGCTACTAATGATTTTTTTTTTCAATTAATTGATTAATGATCGGACAGTGAAGCTTGTGTAAATGCATGGGGACCTGGTGGACTAACAAAGAAAGGTGGTCAAAGAGACGTATTTTTTCCATCTCTTTTACTGTTTCTGTGGATTTACTACATTGTCTTGGTAAAAAAAAAAACAATTCCCCTCTCAGCACATGGTATGTCTATGACTACCACAGAAAGTGAATAATCAATTATTAAATTAGTTAATTATTTTAATAATCAACTATAATCAATTATTCAGACTGGTTGTTGCAGCCCCAATATAAAACACCATTAATGTAATGTATGTATGTAACAACCATGTAATAATTAGTAAAATATTATTAATGTGAAGTGAAAATAATTTTTCACATTTCCACAGTGTGCATAATGTGGTGAGTATAGTGGGTCAGGTCACATGGCTGTGTATGACACTGAGCTGTTATTGAGAGTGTATGCTTTGTACATGTGTGTATCACCTAAAGTGTTGATCTAATGGGCTAAAAGTAATCTTAGCTGATATAAACCAAGTATAGTGCAGAGAACAAATGCTACTGGCCCTAATACGAATGGTAACCCAAGGAGTGCCACAATCCTCAGAAAACACAGCTGCTTGATTTTGTAACTCTTTTTTTATTCAGACATTTTCTCAGCTAAAAGACACAGCCATTACAACAGATTCCATTTCTCTCAAACTGAACCTCCACTAACAGCTAAAGCAGAGTGAGCCTTGGCAGAGCACAAAACACTTACATTACCTCTGAACAGCGTCTGAAGAAAAGCCTGGACAGAACTAGCTTATATCCACAGAGCAAGAGCGAGGAGGGGATAGGACGTGGAGGGATTCGAGCGCTGTGGACAGAACACAGATGGCCAAAGGGAGAGACAGAAGAGGACCAGCTCCACAGCCGACATTTTAACTGCTGCTGACGCCTCACAGCAGATAGAGGGGGGAGGGGCCAGCACAGTGGCCTCTCAGAGAAGAACAGGCGGGAGAGTGCAACACTGACGCAAGCCTGCTCACTCTCACTCTGCCCTGATCAGTAAAGCAACACAGTTCCATACTACAACTCTAGGACATTAGAAAAACATATTATATGGCTGGTGAATAGGCTACTGCACTGTCACAAGTACTTTAAATACAACACATTCTCTCTTTTTCATTTCCATGTTATGTCAAGATAAATAAAATGAATCATGACATTTGTTGCCTCGGACTTTGGCCATATTGGCTGGTGGAAAACAATGGATTTAAGCATAGATTATCAAATTCAAACCACCCCAAAAATTCACACTGTGACCGATCATATGACCAAGTGAAGTCTGAGCAGAAATGCAGAAATGCACATAAATGAATAAATGAATCATTTGCCATTCAGCAGGAGACTAACAGGACATAGTATAGTAATACTGTATTTCATATAGTGTTATAATTGACTGGAGCAAGCCTCACAAAACAAGACCTAGTCATAACTCCTGAACACTCTACAGTAGCTCTGTGGGGCCAAGGCAGAGGAAACAGATAGGTGTGGAGCAGACAGCACAGGTTTTTCATCAAGGTTTGCCTTGAGAGCAACTTTAATGTGCATGTATATATGTAACTAATGAAATCTTTTATGTTGTTTTTTTATCTATAAATTCAACATGCAATATGAAATAATTTGCAGTAGAATTCTGACCAGTTAAAAGTTGAAGAAAATGCATGTAGCAGGCTATAAACAGTAGCAGAGTGCTCCTCTTGATTTAGTACAAATTATTACAAACAAACAAAATCAAGTCACAATGACTGTGTAAATAGTGACCTGCTAATGAACTGCGTCACCTTTGAACTTGTCAGGTGACCACATGGTGATTAATGAGGGCCTCGCTCAGCAGATTTACACTGCACTACTATAACACACTCAGTAATAATATCCTGTGGTCCATCTGCTGCAGGGAGGTAGGATTAATGTTTGGAGCATTAATCCTGCCTGAACAATGGAGCACGCACTTTTCAGAACATTCACACTACTGCAATGTTCCTGAATCTATAGTTATCCATTTGTGTTTTGTATTTGTTAATGTAGCTCTGTTCTGCAAAAGAAACACTGTAGAGTCAGCCAGACCAGTAGGCAGCACTGCAAACTTCAGGATTAGTGCTAATGCACAGTCATAATGCACATTGAAGATGCAGCGGTAACGGTTTGGAGTTTACATAGTGACAATACATAAATACATTATCAAAAGATTTGTAAGGCCTGAAAAATATTTCTTATAATAATTCTTATATTAATGGATGGCCAAAAGAGACGGTTGTGATTTTAAGGTGAGAACTTTCACTGTGTACAGGGCATATGAGATGTGCCTCTAACTGCACACAATTTATACAGTTTACTCCCTTCCCTTTAAGCAAGGAATTGTCATGTGCAGTTAAGTCTGGATTTCACATAGCGATTGTCATGTCCCGTTTTTCTTTTGATCCTTGAGTTAAAAGCTTGTGCACTGTCAGTTATACCTTACGCTATTCTGGTTTGCTATTTTTAAAGAAAGAAAGTAAAAGCACAGAGCTCCCATGAAGCAGGAGGAGCCATGTTTGTTGTAGGCTGAAACTGCACTGACAGTGGCGCACACATCCAGAGCAGGAGGGGATGAGACTAACCCTGTTCCATCTGCTGCACACTCTGACCCACTTTTTCCACAGCCACAGTCACATGGCTCCTTTTCTGCACCCCTCTCTCACACACACGCACACAACCAGACACACAAGACACATACAACCAGACACACACAACACATACAACCAGACACACAGAACACATAAAACCAGACAAGGAGACACAAGAACCACAGCAAGACGAAAGACCGAGACCAAAGACTGAGACCAAAGACCGAGAACCAGACAGAGAGAAGGACACCACCAGCTAGAGAACAAGAGCTGAGAACACAGAGAGGAGGTCAAGACCAATGGGCGAGCAAAACAACACACAGAAACACTAGCAGACATCCAGCACAAACACTGAGCAGAGAACAAACTGAGCAGAAGATGTGTGAGTGTGATTGTGAGCTGTGTTTCATTTTTCAAAGTGGGCCATTGTTGCTAGGAGACAGAGCGGGATTTCAGCAGTCTGTGGAGAGAGTCAAGTCAAACAAAGGATGACACTATTTAAGATGTGCACATGGACAGGGAGATTTGGTCTGTGCAACGTGCAATTATATCGCCATCAAAGTGACATCATGAACAAGCACCATATCCACCATCCATATCCATAGGACAAAAAATGTCTGAGGTACAGTGATGTTATGGAATTATACAGAGGACATTCACAAAGAAAGACTCTGAGCCTCACATTGTAATGTGACTAAATATAAAAGACAGTGGCAACAGTTTGACCAGCTCAGCATTTATTTATACTTTAATACTATACTTAGTACACAATGTGCACTATGCCAACAAAGAAATTCTGATATATCTATACTCTACATAAATATCCAGTCTGCAAACACATTTTGTGAAGATTCTGTTTAGATACAATAATAGGTGGTCAGCACTGAACCAGTGAAAATGGACTTACATATTTTTGTTCAATTCAGTAAATTTTTTTATGAAGCACAATGTCACAACAACACTCCCCTCTGTGGTCTTTATAGCAAGTACAAGACAGCACCCTTGTCCTTTGGGCCTCCATCAGGGTGAGGAAAAACTCAAAAACATCAGAGTAGAGCCACAGAAGGTAGAACAGAGGAGTTCATGTTTCCAGATCCATATAGTCCATCTTATACAAATACAAAAGAAATACACAGAAGGTAAATGATCCAATTTATAAAAAGCACAAAAAAACAACAAAAAACAGAGCTGACGCAGTGGCCATTAGCACTACACAATGCTCCACCAAGGGTGCTCTGAATTATTAGCCACCAATCATGGATAAAAATAGTGTGATCGTTGAACGGCTGAAACGGCTGATCAGTTCAAATGGCTTAAAGTCTTGGTTGATACAAGTTGTTTCTGGGTGAACTGCCCTCCAAAACATTCAACAGTACATGCCGGTAAATATAGTAGCATGAGCAGCTACTTTAACTTTCTGTGGTTCACGTTCAATGTGATGCTAGCTTTGGATGTAAAGTTTAAGACATTGGTGAAGTGTTTGTGGACTTTATACGAATATTGTCAAAACTGCAAAAGATCAGCCAAGTGTAGTGACTACAGCTAGATTTGTACAGTATTTTCAGGCAGTGATAGGGACAGTACTCAAGACACATGACAGGACCATTACGGTGGTGTCTTCTAACGTGGTGCGTGCTACCAATTTATTGTTTGGTTCTTAAGTTGTGGTGGTGATGTACGTGTCATTTACGTGGATGTGGGTTTTTTTGCTGGTTGGCCTAAATGTGTGCAAAGGTGCCATGTTCTTGAGGAAACCCCATTTGCCCAGTTGGTCATTATACACAGTGGGCTGTTTTTGATAGGAACATGGGTCTCAGCGGGTGCTCATCTCTTGTCTGCCCAGCGTCAGTGCATCTGAGTCTGGCTCGGCGATGCACTCGTCTCAGAGCGCAGTTTTTCATGTGACTTGAAAATAGCTCAAACTTTTTACTAACTTTTAACTGTTTGTTTTAACTGATGAACGTGTCTAAACAGTAGCAACATTAGTCTATTTACTAAGAAAATAAAACCATATCTCACAATTACAAGACTGAATTATATTCCACATGCAAATTTAGGCACTGATGTTCACTCGTCGACTATTGGCTAATTTGCACAATTAATGAGCTACAGCAAAGTCAAAAACACTTAATGTTAAAGCTCCAGTACCTAATTTTGTTTTGCCGTCCCAGTCTTAGACCCACCACTCACCCCAACAGCAGCACTGTAACCTTTCCTGCTTCTTTTATTTAAAAAGAAGGTAAAACCGGACCAATTTTCCACGCAAAAATAATAATACTTTACATTAAATCTAAGTTTAGAGCTTACCTGAAACTTTTAGTGTTGGAATGTTCCATTGTAGACTTTAGTGACCCTTTAATTATCTACATTGCGTCAAAGCATTGCCAAAATTTATTCATGTTTGATTTGCTGCCCGTTTCTCTAATTGTATCTTTTTTTTAGCTGTTTTGTTGTTAAAAAAAAATAAAATAAAAAAAATAAAGTTGTTGCCTCCGGGTATTTTCTTGGTCCTTTGTCATTGACATCAGTGTAAACCAATGGGAGTGCTCCATTTTACTGTAAGCGAGCTGTGCATGGCCAAAATCCTGCTGTGAGCTGATCATTCTCATCTATTAAAATCCTTAATTATAAAGCCTAAATCACATCTTAAGATCTCATTTGTTCCCAGATGATGACTATTACAATAAGTTGTAGGTGATTAAACTCTCAAACTAAACGCAACAGTAAAAAAACAAAACAAAACAAAACAAAAAACCAGGTAATCCCAATTTAACAGATAAGATGAGTATGAATGGATCAGAGTTGTTTTTATCTGAATTATAGACCATCATTAGTGTTATAATATAAGTATTGTGTAACATAATGGACTTTCACCAGATCTGTGGCAAAATAGCCTATGCTTTGTTTGTCCTGTTTGAACTGGCACAGTTCTCATTAGAGCAATCAAATGCATGGTGTTATGGTGTTTGAGCCCCTATAGGATTAAACTTAAAATTTTGTCAAATTGTATTTATTTGTGTGAAAATATGAGCGATGTCGAAGAAATGAACACACAATTTTATGTGCTAATGTACACAATAGAAGGACACTGGGCTTATTCTGCTGTTTTTTTCCTTTCATAATTCTATTTAAATATTTACAAATTAGAAACTGCATATGAGCAAAACTGGATGCGCTCTTGCAGCAGGACACGTATAGGCCTATTCTGGCTGGCTACTTAAGAGATTCACAATTTGTACCCTTATTATTTTCAATGCTTTTATGTTCTAAAACTGGGCCTGAGCCATGAACAAAAGTGATTTGTTAGCGCAGCAGACAATACAGCTAACTGTTAACAACAAGCTACTTTCTACGCATTGTTCCTTAATACCAGCATTAATTTAAATGTGGTAAAATAAAACACAACATGAAATACATCTGTAAATACAAAATAAAATAAAAATACTGCGTTTTAATGAGGAAATAAAAATAATAAATATAGCCACACCGGGGTGCACGGTAGCAGAGTGGTTAGCGCTCCCGCTTCACAGCAAGAAGGTCGTGAGTACGAATCCCGGCCGACCCAAAAAACATCGTTGGCCGATTGTAGCCAACTCAAAAACATCATTGGCTAACTCTGGTCTTTCTGTGAGGAGTCTGCATGTCCTCCCCGTGTCACCGTGGGTTCTCTCCGGGATCTCCGGCTTCCTCCCACCGTCCAAAGACATGCATGTATAGGTGAATTGGTGACTCTAAAGTGCCCCTAGTGGATGAATGTGAGAGTGAATGGTTGTCTGTCAATGTACGTCTAAGTGTCAGCCCTGCGACGAACTGGCCACTGTCCAGGGTGTACCCCGCCTAAGGCCCAAAGCAGCTGAGATAGGCTCCAGCCACCCGCGACCCCACAAAGTGGGATAAGCGGTAGAAGATGAAATGAAAAAAAAAAAATATAGCCACAATCAATGATCTGCCATCGCCTTTTGCCACCCGGCGCTGGTTCCGGGTTTCAAGAATTCGCTGCTATAGTAGTCTATTCCTGGCCTTAGGTCCTCAAAAAGACTACTCTTAATGAAAAAACAGCAGTGAAATACTCAAAGAATTATTCCATAAAAGGTGGCGCTATACAACAAACTAAATTCTCACCCATTCAATTATATTAAAGATTTGAGGCATTGCCATGGCAACACGGTTGCAGGTAGGGGTAGGTCATCATTGGCTTTTATGTTCAGGGGGCCATGAGGGATGTGTATACCAATTTCAAAGTTCCATTTAAAGGTGTAATAGAAGATGTTTGTGAACATTCAGACAGCAGCGACTGTTAGCCAGTTTTTGAAAAATGCGCATGCGCAAGACCAGCCGACTTGTTTCACAGTTCTTTCCGAGGTCCCGCCTCCAAAACAACATACACAATGGAGCTGCACGAGGGAGCAGACTGTGCCTGACAGTGAAGCTGCACAGTGAGGCTGTTTAACGGTAGCAACGCAAAAGCAGCTGTAAATAGAATACGGGAAAGCGCACGCTTCCAGCCTCACGTAGCAGGAGTGATTGACAGGCTGATTGACCAATAGAACACGCGATGAGAGCGTTTTTGATTGGTTAATGTTTTTAAGGCACCACCACTTCCACAAATGACATGTAATAAATTTTATTTTTCAAGACCTCTTATTTTCCGATGTCTTATATGCAAGTAAAAACAAATTTATAAAATATAATAAATTTTTTTTACAAAACATCTTCTATTCCACATTTAAAATGTGCAGGGGGTGCATGGGCCATTTCAGAAGATAGCCAATAGATTTGGGCAAAATAACAACAAAAATATAAACACAACACTTTTGTTTTTGCTCCCATTTTTCATGAGCTGAACTCAAAGATCTAAGACTTTTTCCATGTACACAAAAGACCTATTTCTCTCAAATATTGTTCACAAATCTGTCTAAATCTGATAGATAATCCATCCACCTCACAGGTGTGGCACATTAAGATACTGATTAGACAGTATGATTATTGCACAGGTGTGCCCTAGGCTGGCCACAATAAAAGGCCACTCTAAAATGTGCAGTTTTACTGTATTGGGGGGGTTCAGGGGGTCCAAAAACCAGTCAGAATCTGGTGTGATGTCAGACGAACTTGGAGGTGAAGATGCTGGATGTGGAGGTCCTGGGCTGGTGTGGTTACAAGTAGTTTGTGGTTGTGGGGCAGGTTGGATGAACTGCCAAATTCCCTGAAACACCTTTGGAGGCGGCTTATGGTAGAGAAATGAACATTTAATTTACTGGCAACAGCTCTGGTGGACATTCCTGCAGCTAGCCTACCAATTGCACGCCCCCTCAATACTTGCCATATCTGTGGCATTGTTTCACCCCCAACAGCAGCACTGTAACCTTTCCTGTTTCTTTTATTTAAAAAGAAGGCAAAACAGGACCAATTTTCCACGCAAAAATACTAATACTTTACATTAAATCTTTGTTCAGTGTATAATGGTTTTGAACATTTCGATCCAAGATGGCCGACTTCCTGTCTGTCAAGGGGTGTTGCCATAATAATATGTTTTGTTTGTCTTTCCATGACCATTATCCCTTGGGTCCCCTTGGCGTGATGTATTTCCACTTTTCTAGAAGGCGCTGTTGCGCCATCTTTTTATGACATTTTGTAGCAATCTTTAAAAAAAAAACATTCAAACACCTTAATTTTGCGCAAATTTTGTTAGCAGTGAAACGTAGATTATATATTCTTTGAAAGCTCTCACCATTCCCCACGTGTCTGTGTGGTCTATAGTCAACAATGAGCGCTGTGCAAATTTAATTTAGTGCGCTAATCTTCGTGCACTGCTTAGCAGTTACATTAGCCCCTTGCCAGACTGGGCTGGCTGGCTCAGGCCTAATAAAAGTAATAGATTAGATTTAATATAGTGTTTTTCAAGGCACTCAAAGCACATTACATTTGAGTCAATTATTTATTCACTCCACAATCACACACTGGTGGTTGTAAGCTAGTTTTGTAGCCACAGCTGCCCTGGTACAGAGTGATGAACATGCGGCAGCCATACTGCACCTACAGCAGCCTCTCCAACCATCACCAAACATACTAACACATTCATACCCCACTGGCACAGACACTGGAGACAAGGTGGTGTCTTGCCCAAGGACACAATGACACACACATACTGTGTAGAGATAGGGACAAGTGAACTCAAAGGGTGACTTTTGCCGCGGCTGCCACACTTTAAGCTATAAACCCTGAAATTGAATACATTAAACAGACTTTGTGATCAGTGAGTGATCGGACAATAATTTTTTCAGTGATCGGCCTCAAAAATCCTGATAGGAGCACCCTTATCCTCCACCATCACTAAAACAATATTGAATCACGTCTGTGCCCAGGTGACATATCTAACAAAAACACCTTCTTAAACAGAGCTCGGTCCTGCACCTCCTCTCAGGTCAGAGGTGTTATGCTATCTGGTGAGTCAGGGATGAGAGGGAGTCTTTAATAAGCAGGCTCAGTGGCTCCTGGGAAACAGAGCTGATGTAATATGTGGATCACAGATGTAAGGCTGTGTGAACACTGTGTGCTCAGGGAACAATTGACACATGTACTCAGACGCTCTCTGCTCACTCTGACAGCGGCTGCTTAAGAGCCACATTACCATAGGCACTGAAAGTGTGGCACAAAAACATCAATTCACAACCTCCTGATCATCAATATAACAGAATTCAGACTCAGACATAGAACTGAGGTCAGAGTGGTCCATAAGCCACAGTGCTCAAATTGGCACTAACAGAACCATTATTAATGTAGTATTGAGTCAGATCAGCTGTGAAAGCTGTGAAAACCATACATACGTACATTTAATATTCATACATGTCTGCCTGTCTGGTGCAATACCATTCTCCATGTTTGATGCAAAGTCTAGTCTGGACATATGTTGGTGCTGGTCAATGGCAAACCACTCCTTGACCAATAATGTAAAGAACTGCTACATTATTCTATACCATCTTTACCCTGAAAAGCAGCACAGTCCACAACTGCAATACACACGTCACGTGCCTCTAAACCGGTGTAATTCACGCATAATTCAATTCACAAAATATTTTAATAACTAAGCCGCAATGGATACACACACTTAAACTTATAATAATTAAGATTAGTGAACACAGCATTAATCTAATTATCAGCCAGGAGTATTAACAACACGCTTATTCACTGAACTGAATTCTCTTTTGCATCACAGTAACCTTCAGCAGAGTAACTTCCAGAGTGTGTTTGAGTACATATATGTGTTCATACGTTGTATTATTGTAGGAGTGTGTGAGCATGTGGGCATGTGTCTCCACAAGCCACATTAAGCACAAGTGTACACCTCACCTAAAGGTGGATACACATGTAATGGTGCATAAAACACAAATCAGGCATCAGACAGAAGAGTGGCAAAAACTGCTGAATAAGCGCTGTCACATCAGTCTAGCTGCCTCTGCAGCCACTTTAGACAATCACAGATGCAACATTGTCTCGATCATGTCATTGCTTGTGTAACAGACACTGCTTTGCAGGACCCAGCGGAGTGGAATCAAATGCCTATTGAAGGGGTTACCCGTCTCAAGCCATCCTGTACTGACCTGACCCATCCTGTACCGATAGTAGAAAACACAGCTTCTGACTACTGATCTTATAATGTTACCTGCATTACGCTAGGAAATGCTGCCAACACACTGACAAACTAGTCTCATTTCTTTTTAGTAATCTTAGTTCAGTTGCCATACAGCTGAAAGAGCAAAGCCAGAGTTAGTAAAATCTTCCTCAAACATCATGCTGTGTGATCAGGCACACTTTGGGAGTGTTTGGGAGGTCACAGGCTGAGTTATATAAGCAGAGGAATAACCAGACAAGCAGTCTGTTCAGCCTGTCTCTTAACTCTGTGGATGTCTGTATTGTACTGACTGTAACACAAGTCTACTTACTGGGGCATTCTGATTAAAAGTCACACAAAACCAGACATAACACTATTTTAACTGCATTAGGTTTATACTGTTTCTAAAATATGTATATAGAATACAATTTAAAGGCAAGTAGACACACTGTATCTGACCGGATCAAAACACAAAGGGAACGTTTGTCACTCTTTGTTGTAGATTTGGAGATAGTTGTCTGAGCAGAAAGCAGTGATGAAGAATGAGAAAAAAAGTGGACATGCACAGAGCTTTTGAACTTTGTGCCATGTCAGAAGCTCTTACATAACAACACACTGTGCACCACAGAATTGAGCTAATGCTGAATGCCAAGGTTGGACTAAATGCTCTGCTCTTGTTCTAAAATTTCCTCTACATAGCCAAAAGAGTTCAACAGAAATAAACAAATAAGAAAAGGTTGAATAAGCAACACCCACACAAGAATAATCAGAATATTAGCATGTAAATGCTGTAGAAGAAAACAACTACAGCATTTATGTACATACTGTGCTTCTTGGATCATATACTTTCTATGGGGGCTTTCACAACTGCCCTGTTTGGTCCGGAATTTTAGACTTTCCCGTTTGGTTCAAACCAAATCTTCTAGTGTGAAAGCACCAGCGGACCTTGGTTTGGACCAAAGAGCTGCTCTTTAGTCTGACAAAAAGAGGTGGTCTCGGTCAGAGCAAAACTGAACCAAGGACTGGCTCGTTGTAGTGTGAAAGTGCCGATTTTTGTTTTGTATGGCTCTATTTCTTTTGCTACACTACAACAAATGGCTCCTGTAAAGCCAATCACCGTCTCCTTATTGGCATTATAGCAATTAAAATCATGTTTTAAACAGCAGATTTGAAATTTCAGCTGTTTTGTGTTAATTCGATATTAATAATAACATGTCTCTATGTCTCTACTCCAGTCTAAATATGTTATTTCCCCTGTTAAACTCTTAACTTCTGAAGAGACAACACATTCATCAAAGTAAAAGCCGTCTACAGGAGGTTCACCCCCCATAGCCATGATGATAATGAACACACAACAGTGAAAGTGCGATAGTCCGCTTTTAAAAACATTAGTGTGAAACCAAAAGTTATGAAACGAACAAATGGATACTGTATAACAATTTGTGAGTTCTAAGAGCAGACCTTGGCATGGACTTTCAGGTGAGAAAACACCCTTAGGCATTCTGATGTGTGTCAGGAGAATAGCATTCCCGTTTCTTCTGTAGTTTGTGTTCAAATATGTGGCAATGAGGTATGATGCCTAACTAACTACACCCAAAATGTCTTAGGAACCGACTCTTTGCAGGGACAATGAATGATGCACCAATAATAATAATACGTGTATTCTTAGGTATAAAGTGGAAAGTAATATATAAACAGGCTGCAAAGTTCCATGGCACAAGTTTGTACAAGGTCTCCAGTAGTAATGGTAAATACATGCAGCTGGAGCTACAGTGACAGACCATCCTAATACTAGCACAGGGGCTGGTCAGAGTGGGGCCCAGGGCCCAGACTGTGTTTAAGCAGCTTAAGAAAAGTCAGTTCTGATGATTATTTAGGCACATTTTAGGAAACTTGACGCTACACATTTTCTAGGGCTGTGCTTAAAAATCGATACATAGATATGTAACGATATTTTTAAAAAATGATATAACACTGATATTCTGGCTTTTCTTATTCAGATCCCTCTAGTGACTCTTTTCAAAAGCAACTAGCGACAAATCTAGCTACTTTTCATGGCTTGTTTCCTGGAAATCAAACCCTGAATCCAAACGCTGGTTGAAGCTGTTTATTGGAGTTGATATGATGGAATACTGCCGGTATGGTAAGGCTGAAATCTATGTGATGTAACACATGGCAACTGAAAATCATACTCAAAAGGCTAAGCCTTATAACAGTTCCACCTAAAACAAGCGGCTATTTATAGTACACTGTTTGGTTTTCTGTGATATGTTCAGAAAAAAGCATTCAACAAAATGCATTTTAATGTTCATTCTTCAATAAATTGAACATAATATTTGTCTGGTTTTGTTGCGTTAATGGGGTGGAGCATTAATTATAAAGCAGCAAATATCATTCTCGTTGAATCGAGCCATACTGCACTGCATTGAGGTACATATTGTATCGTTAGCTATGTATCAAGTTATGTATCGTATCGCCATGTTCTAGATAATACACAGCCCTAACATTTTCTACCTATGGATGCAGCTATTAACCATCACACAAAATTGTATGCCACTACATAAAACAGTGGTCAAGGTGGCGCCTTATAGGGATAGGAAGGTGTAAGATGGTAGCATAACCTTGAGAAACAATATGACAGTATGACAGTACTGGTTAAACTTGAAAAGTGGTTATTAAATTGGGCAAAGGTAAATGTTTTTAGTTAAATCATACACAAGAATGAATATTATAGTACGTAATTCTAAATAAATTAATGAATTCAAATAAATCATAATAGTGCAG